>REGL01002311.1:0-11947 GCA_004194395.1 Aurelia aurita complex sp. Pacific
CTATAGTACTTATCCGGGGAGGGGCTGACTCAAAAAATATATCAACTATTTGAAAATCAAGAGCAAACACCATCGAACCATATAAATTAAAATCGCTCAATGAGGTCTTAAATCAATTTGGGACTATCTAGATAACTAGCAATGCTTTAGTTTACTCTCAGATAAAGAAGTTCCCGACAATTCTTTCCAGCAATTTTGCCAAAAAACTGAATGGTTCAGTTAGGTGATTAGGTTGATTTTTTAAATCTTGAATGGCCAGAAAACTGCTGAAATAATATCATACTGCCAGATAAAAAAGCATATGTTGGCTCATAATCTAAACAAGCGTACCGTAAAAGCTCTACCAAGCCCCCGGGGGGCTTCTTTAATTTCGGACACTCCAGAGGGGGCTCAAAAGAGAGAGGGCTCATTAGAGAGGGGGGCTTAATCACAAAATCAAATGACCAGGATATATATGATAGCTTTTCAGTTCTTTCCCCCCATATTGGGAGGATTCAACATACAATTTTACGAGTCGGATGCATAAATTCGACACAGTTTTATCCCAAACCATATCAAAATTAACATGCAAACTTGCTCAGCTAAATAAATGGAAAATCTTTGGTAGCCTCTGGAATTTGATATAAGTGGTGGGGCTTAATAGGGAGGGGGGGCCATTTAAAATTTTGGCTCAGAGGGGAGAGCATAGGTTCCAAATCTTTCAATCGGCGTAAAACGGTGGGTGTAAAATTCTATGACCTAGTTCTTCAAGCTGAATGGCTTCAAATAAACTTTGGCTACCTACCTAAAACTCTACCGTTGGATTTTTAAGAAAGTTTGAATATTTTTGAAATTACAGCGTATTTTATATTCTAACTTAATTGAGGATGTGACGTCATCAAATTTCTAAATCATAAACCAGAAGAGTGATAGAATTTTGTTTGATACCATATTGTAGACAATCATAAACTATGGCTTTCTTCAAAATTATTTCATGTTGCGTCCAACAGTTTAGAAATTACGATGGTTTTAAGTTTTTTCGAAAATTTTTCTTGAATTCTTGCAAAAGAAGAAAAACACTCTAAATCTGAAAAGATCGAAGATTTCTGAAAAGTCCAACGGTAGAATTATAGCAAAACAGCTGGATCTCCTTTGAAGCCATTCAGTTCAAAGAAATAGGTCATTGAATTTTACACCAACCTTTTTAAAGATTTGGAGCCTATGCTAAAGGGGAGGGGCTTGTTAGAGAGGGGGCTTAATAGAGAGGGGGTTTTAATACAGCTTTTACGGTATCTAATTGTGAATGAAATCTTTGAAACAAAATCATTGTTGTATATACATTCAAATCATTCAGTCTAGCTTGATCTCAAACCTAGTCAGGGACGTGACGAGGGTCTCTTTTCTAAGACAAGATCACTGGTTACATTGCTCTGGCGTACAGACGAGCCAAGTACAAGGAAACTTCTAGAAAATTCAGGCTAAAACCCTCTCAAACCGACGAATTGGTCAATAATGAAGTTTCAGACATTCTGTGGTTCATCTTATGATAACAGCCCTTTTTCAAAACGCGAAAATATCTTTACAAGAAATCCAGTTGTCTGGGGCACCACCAAATTTCATACTATGCGTAAGAACATTCTTTTCGGTAATTAGAATCAAAAACTTACAATTTCCGATGTGTGACCTCTGAAGGTGTGGTAGCATTTTCCTGTTTCTGAATTCCACAACTAAAATATTGATTCAAAATTTACTGCAAGTAAATCTAATAACGATATGACAATTTTCAATTTGATTGAGTGCAACTGAATTCACTTACACAATTGTCAACCTAGCATCCCTCATCGTGAATTCTTTCGAAAAAGTTAAATCAAATTCATTTGAAGAGAATACTGTTACTAAAAATCTATTAAAAACAGGAATAGAATTATTCAATGATCATGTGGATTGTCACTTTTAATCAGTTACTAAAAATATAATAACTCCTTGGCAAAAAGTCACACACAATCAAATACGTGAATACTTAAATAGCAGAAATTGGACTATTGGCAAGAAAATTAAAGCCTCACTAGAAACAATGGACAAGAATTGCTAAGATTGCCATTGTTATAGACGTTCCAGTTTGCAATTGACATTATAAATGTCAATCGCAAAAAAAATCATAAAGCGATATTTGAATCAAATCCGAGTAAATTATTTATATTTGACAATACCAGGCCATGGCAAAATTATCTGTTGACCTTTCAAAGAAATTCCAAGCTTCGTCATCAGAAATTATAAATGCATCAAGAATCAACTAAATAAAGTTTGTTACGCTATGAAAATTGTTCAGGGAGGTCCTATGAACGCCCTACTGCTGGTGACCATAATTTCCGGCATTTCATTGCAGTAACGATCCTCGTTAGAGCTATGAATTAAAGAATGAAATTATGTACATCATGCCTTGGAATCGAACAAAGGAAAATTCACCACATGGACAACAAAAATCTAGCAAATCACGAGAAAATAGGAAGGAGGACAAATCTTGCAAATACCTGCAAGAAAAGTCAATACAAAGCACCTACCCTTGCAGTCTTGTCAAATGAACCAGTGGCAATTTTGTCCCTGAAACATAAACATGATTATGAATATATAACTATAAAACTCTCTCTACAGAATTTTCTCTTCTGTCCATGTTTAAGTGGTCATCACACTTGTAACAAAATCAAATTAATGCAGTATCTGCAAAATCGATGTTTGAGACTTTCGACAAGCCTGGATAAGTTCCTCTAGAATTAAAAGTTTTTCAGAATGCAAACTACAATGAACAAAGAAACGTCATACATGTTTGATATTTCAATTCAGTCCAACACATCTGGCATGATTGAGTAAACGTTCTACCTCTTCCTACGAACCTCTCCTCATTACCAAAACTGCTACAAGGTTGCAAAAAACAATGCCAGCAGATGAAATGCCAAAATAGTTCCTCTTTTTTTTCTTTTATATACAATCTCACAAAAATACAACAACTACATAAGATTACAAAAAATATGCCACAAGGAGAACAGAAGTACATATCAACCCTGTGGCCATTTATCTAATATAATTACAAATATAAGCAGAAATTAACTAGTACAAATGTAACTTACATTTACAAAGAGAGGAAGTGTCCATGTATTGGGGGGTTGCAGCAGAAATTGAAACCTTCAGTAGAGCCGGACTTGGGAATGAATAAGAGGCAGCCACAAAAAGGTATCATCTTCATATTCTCTAAAACCAGCTTGGCTGAAGGGCAACCCTCCTTAAAACATTCAAACAAGAAAAAATACAAATGTAGCTAGCAACAAGAATTAAGAGATTGATTCATAGCTAAACTTACCCATATGGATTATTGTATGCAACAGCGTATACGACATTCTTATGTCCTTCTAGTGTATGTAATTCTTCACCAGAGGCTGTATCCCATATCTTACAAGTTCGATCATAGCTGCCAGTAATAAAACTATGAAAGAAATAGTTTCATTAATAATCTGACAGTATATCAAAGCTCTTTTCATGAATAGAAATTAACATTGGCAATCAAATATGAAAAATGTTTTCTGGGACACGCAGTAGAAATTATCGTACTACTCTATAATCAGATGACAGTAAACTTTTTAGCTATTCTAAAAAGAGTTTGAACCAACCAATATTTCTATAAATTTAGCAGAATTTTGCATGCGCACAAAAATAAACAAAAGCTTCAAAGTCATTCAATTGAACCTTTCACATTGGACACTTGCAGGTCACTATCAAATGACACAAAGACTCTTATTCAAAAGCTTCCAGCAGTCTCTGCTTGAATATGGGAAGAGGAAAATAAAGACTACTGACCTTGAACCTGACTTGTTGAATGCAACATTTGTTAATGGCAGGATATGTGCACGTAAGACCTGAAAAATCAAAGCCAAGACTTACCTAAAGTAAAGTAAAGTGAAAAAATATCAAGATGCCACCAGGATGAAATTTGATACCTAACAGAGATTATCATAAGATACAAAGAGCAGTGGTAAACTTTCGGTTTCACGGGTTTCATTAATATTCAGGCTACAGTTGGTTCTTACTTTCAGGCCATTAAAACAGAGACATATGGTAGTGGATTGAGGATACCCAGGTGGCTAGAATGTTTAATACTTTAAAATAAGACATCAATCAGCTTCCAGCAACTGCTCACGCAGGAGGAAGACAAAACATCACAACATCAGTAACTCACTCACAATTCTGCAAATATATTACAAGTAAGAGAAATAGTAACATTAAGAACAAACAAAATTATTCTACCTTGAATAGGTAATATTTTCTGTTGTCTTGTTGATTGAGCTTTTCTTGAAGTCCTACAATTTTTGTTAAGGTAGATAGTACATAGATACCTGATCATGAAAATTCCTACATGAAGAAAGGGAATTACATTTTTTAACCAATTCTGTGTGCCCCAGTCTTGTATTTAAAAGCAACATGCAGTTCTCATTGCTAGAAATTTGGGATTTTATGGAGTAACTTGATGTTGAAGCATACTACTCTATGTACAAAAAAATGAATACAAAACACCATTGTTGTTCGTATTGCTATTCTGTCTACAGATAAAGTTCTGCAATATTCAAACCTTGTTATAGAATGGCACAAGGAAACCATTTGATTAGAATTATGATGCTCTTATGGTATCTAAAGTTCAAAATATGGTTCAAAAGGAGACATTTCACAACTTTTAAAGAATACTGGAATTACCAGTGACACAGCTGAGAAAGGAGAAGCTTTCAAAATCAGAGAAAATAAAATTTCTATAATCTTTCAAAATTGATCCAGTTCTCGTGTCACAATTAAATCATTTATATGACAGCCAGCAATTAAACACGCTGAAGATAAAAGGATACTTAGAATTAGTTTTCTGACTTGCTCCATTTTGGAGGGTGTTACCAATGGCTCTTTTGCCACAATGTCATCCAATATTGCATCAACATCTGATCTGCAACAGGAAATTGATTCTAGGCAATGCAAGCAAGCAAGTATAAAGCAAGCAAGCAGGCAAGCAAGCAAACAATTTCATTTGTTAACGCAGGTTAGGTGTGTGGCCAGCTATGCAGCCGATGTGGGCCTGTGGCACTACGGCTTGGATGGATATTATGTAATGAATAATTGTGAAAAATATTTAGAATTCGTAATGACTTCTTGATCAAAGATAGCACTGATAATTAATTGATCACTTTCAGCTAGGCTTTTCAATGCTTTCTTTGCTACTAGCAACATTTTTAAGAATAGGCCTACAGTAGCTGCTTTGTTCATATGAATAGAGCTTTTGTCATCTTTTGTCACACAAAATTTCCTTCAAAATATTTTTCACTTTAGTTTACAAAATGTATATAACTCCATTGTTGCCTTGAAAGGATGCCCTTAACAACTGCTTAACTTATAAAACCTTTCAACGATATATATCTGCTAAATCCATAATTTTCAACAAATTGAGACTTCTGGAAAATCAATATCGAAATTGTGGTAAATCTAAACAAAAATTCATTGTGTTCAAAGTGCTATGTCAACAAAATATCTGTTAGAAATGTACTTTAATTTTTTCTGAGAAGTGTAAAGAAAAATATTCACAGTCTGGTATATTGGGCAGTTCAAAAAAAATAAACTCACTCTGGTTTGAGGTCCAAGAGATCTATCGACTTTGTCTTCAATGTTTTTGATTGCTCATATTCCAAGATAATACCTGAAAAAAGAACAAGTACAATAACGAGACAAATATTGTCAATGGTCACAAATTGGTACTTGTTTCAAAAACAATGATATGCTGTATTCCTTGAAGTTCCAACCCTACACTGCATTTCAGATTGCATGTGGAAGACGTTCCATGCACAACTTCAAGAATAAGAAAGGAAAACAATAGCGTAATTGGTTTTAAAACAATAACCAGGTGTGCATCTCCCATGTGCACTTGACAAACTTTCAGTCTTCGCACCGTTTTGATTCTCTAATGCAAATGTTTTATGGATGTATTGAAGTTCATTAAAACAGATAAACTTTCTTCAGGATTTGTTCCGAAAATGCCTTTTAATTATCAGATTGAATTTTTTCAATCTGATATGCAACTGTATGAATTTTTTCTGTTTGACGATACAAACAAAACAACATTCCTTCATCAAAAAAGTTCAGAATAGAGAACCATCCTCACTCACTCTTGATTCTCCTTGTAATGTAAGAAATGAAATATAAAAGCTTTCAGACTAGACATCCAGAAAGAAAACAAACAAATGAGCAAGCCAGGCGAGGTCCGTCACCTGCTAAACTAACCACCAAAAAATTAGGCCGAGCCAAGAGATGTGGCTAACTGACAAAAGTTCCCTCCCTTCTCTTCCAGTTCCACCCAGGAATTATGATGAATCACACGAGAGTAACTCACCTGGTGGGTAGTATCTTAAAAGGAAACGTCTAAGCCGCATTCTGACTTCTTTATCCTGCTATAGTTTCGAGGAAAACGCTTTATATCATGCCATTCCACTGCAGTGTTTTGGCGTTGCTGTTCTCCCGCCACTCAGTTGCTAGGCCTTTGCTTTCCTTTTCCTTCTGCAGACTTTCCTCCGCAGCAACGGCCAAGCTGATACGAGGTCAAATACGCAGCTTGCCAAGCAAATTGTTGCAACAAACCCGTTTGCAAGAAACAATTACCCAGTTGGCCAAAATTTTAAGAAACTCTAGTACTGCATGTGAGAAATAATGATAACGGGCGATCTTTATAAGTTGGTCGCCATTTTGTTGGCATTTTGTTTTGTTTTGAAGGCAATAGAACACAGTTTATTTCCATCTGATGTTGTTCAGAAGCTAACAAATTACGAAACTTTTTGGACTAAAATGCGAACATCTCCCAGTTTATTTTATTTAAGAAACTTTTAGTACAATGGCCCGATCCAAATTTCTCATAAAGAAACGTGTACAACACAAATTTTCGCGAAACTGGACCCAAAATTTCTTCAAAGACAGACAAACATGAACTTGAGATAAAAAAATGTGCGAGGAAAAGGGATTTCATTAGCAATCAGTTCATGCTTTTCAAATGAAATACATGGAATTCATTTTTCTGCGACCAAAAAATGAAGTTCCAATACTTTGAAACAGACCAGTTTTACATGGTTTTGACATCCAAACCAATCCCCAGTCAGAAAATATTCGCAGTAACCAAAGTCTGCGCGCAGGCTAAATATTCCAATTTTAAAGACTCTCAGCTAAAAGCACAACTTACAATGTGCACAAAATATCTCCTTCCCCTAATCACAGCACAATTTTGAACTTTAGCACCCTTTTTGCACACTTCACAAGAATATCACCAATTGAGATGCTAATACAAGAGGTTGAGTCAAAAAACAACCCTACTACAGGCAATAGTACACAGACGTTGACCTGTTTTCTCCAAAATGAAAGCATCATTTTGAAGATAAATCTTTGTACTTTACAGAGGAAAAAACCAAACATTCATATATTTTACGATTCCTTGGATATAAGCAGATATTTAACGAGCACTCTTTGGGGGCTTTGGTGAAGCCAATAAACTAACTGCAGCAAACAATGGAGAACAATGAACACGTGCGGTGTTGACAGATTTGCTTACAGTTTAAAGAGGCTGATATTAGGGTAGCTGTTTTTCTACTTATACTAGACTTGCCCCAAGTCTATTTCGTCAACTGTAATAAGTCTCCTACTATACCAAAGACGCTCTAAAGAAACACACAAACTTGAAACATTGCAACTAAAATAGAAAATCAAGAAATCACTAAACAGATATTGAATAATTGAGCACTTGATTGATCAATTCAATCACTCTTGATTCTTTGGCTGGTCATACGGTAGATGATGCTGTCCCTACCAG
This sequence comes from Aurelia aurita complex sp. Pacific, assembly GCA_004194395.1. Taxonomy (NCBI): domain Eukaryota; kingdom Metazoa; phylum Cnidaria; class Scyphozoa; order Semaeostomeae; family Ulmaridae; genus Aurelia; species Aurelia aurita complex sp. Pacific. The sequence goes on from REGL01002311.1 coordinate 7,853, forward strand.
GATCCATATACCACATCACCAATGAAATGACGTAAACGGCAATTATGAGCAGGACTAATAACCAAAACCATAAATTGAATATGACAGGGAAGTTACTGTTGTATGCTGACGCGAGATTCAATGAACTTGAATCGTCACTTCCACCCTGAAAAAGATTATGGAGAATTAAAAAGAGTCGAACAATGACCGCCGGGTGTCAAATGAAATTTCTGTAAGTTGGAAACAGGGGCGCACATAAGGGGGGTGTGGGGGTGAGACACCCCCCCCCCAATAATTTCTCAGTCGGTCCAAAAATTTTCTCAAAATTCGGTCCACGAAAAAATTGGATGGACCGACTTCGTGGACCAACTTTTTCATGGACCGACCAACCACGACAAAGCTCGAAAGGTCCACGATAGTTGAATCAAAGTTGGTCCGATTTTAAATGTTTTGAGCAAAGGTCGACCCATGACGACAGTTAAAATATTCACAAGAAGTGCATGACAATANAAGAAATCACTAAACAGAAATTGAATAATTGAGCAGTTGATTGATCAATTCAATCACTCTTGATTCTTTGGCTGGTCATACGATAGATGATGCTGTCCCTACCAGGATCCATATACCACATCACCAATGAAATGACGTAAACGGCAGTTATGAGCAGGACTAATAACCAAAACCATAAATTGAATATGACAGGGAAGTTACTGTTGTATGCTGACGCGAGATTCAATGAACTTGAATCGTCACTTCCACCCTGAAAAAGATTATGGAGAATTAAAAAGAGTCGAACAATGACTGCAGGGTGTCAAATAAAATTTCTGTAAGTTGGAAACTTAAAAACTTGATTTTTCAATTAATTTCAAAATTTTCTTTGCTCATTTATGACAACGATCAGCAAGGTACAGTAAGTACAGTAAGGCCCCGCATTTAAGAAACCACTTTTTCACACCTCAGCCTAAACGGTTTCTTATATCTATGATACTTTCCACTTTTTTGGGCTGAAAGTTTCTTAAGTTTCTAATTTCTTTTCTGGAAAGTCCTGGCAAAATAGGTTACAACAGAAAAAGGTTATCTATAGTTAGATTAGCCATATGTGTAAATGATTGTCAAGAACATCAATTCAAATTGAGGTAAAAATCCACTCCCCAGACCGTCAGACCAGGACTTAGTATTAATCAAAATAAAAGAAACTTCATTTTGGGTATGAGTCTCAAGAGTTTCTTATGAGTAAGGGGGATAATTATTTTTCAGTAGCTTAAAAGTTTATTTTAGGTATTTTCTTGAATGCGGGGCCTTACTGTGCCGGTATATGAGAAACTGACAAATTAGAAACTGTAGCCTGCCATCATAGAGAATATTTCCTCCTTTATAAGAAACTTTATAACAGCCTGAGACTGCGTTCACACGATGCCGGCACATTTTGAAAACGGTGAAAAATGTGGAAGATAGGCCTACCATTCACACGAAAACGGTACATTTTTTTGCCGGCAGATTTTGAAAACGGCAGATTTCGAAAACAGAACTCTTTGAAAACCGTATCGTGTGAACGCTAGCTCAAATTTTGCTACCGTCACATTTTTCACCGTTTTCAAAATGTGCCGGCATCGTGTGAACGCAGTCTGAGTTTTTCAATCTCTTATCAATGGTGAAAATAGAGTAAATAGATTTGATTGCAATGTAAACATTGCTTTCCAGTTTTTCAAATTTGAAATTTCATCACATGAGATAATATATACCGGGTGAGCCAGAAAAAAGTTCCCACTTCCGACAGGCCAGGATAAATCATTCACTGGACCAATTTTAGATATATTTCATTCAATAATTTATTAGTTATTTTTGTCGATTTTTGCCTACTTGTTGATAAATTTACGATTTCTTGAAATTTTTTCGTCTGCAGACTGCCCAAAAAGATCGAAAACAGCCATCGAAAACAGTACATACATTACATTATTATCATTTATACACGAAACCCCTTCAGCTAAAAACCTAATACAGCTTTTACTAATTAAAAATAAATGAAATAATATCTATGATCAAAAAATGTGCTGTTCTTCCAGAGGATCGTGTCTCAGGTTGTTTAGGTTGTTTGTTCTTTAGCATTTTAAGCTCATCAACTGCGCTTTTAGTTCTTTTTTGAAGCGCCCGAGAGTTTGGATTTCTCTGATATTAGCTGGGATATCGTTCCAAACCTTTAAGGCAGAGTAATAAAATCCTTTATTGGCATGTTCAGTTTTAAGCCTGGGGATCCTTTCAATTCCTTGTTTCATAATTTGAGTATGCGGATCTATATTGGTACTTATCCCAAAGGCTGTCCGGACTCAACTTGTTCAGAATCTTATATGCCATCACAGAACGTTCAAATCAAATTTTCTAAATATCGAATTTGGCAGAGCAAAGGGAATGCTCCTCGAAATAGCTAGAGAATTTGGAAATGGATTTTTTTGCACAAGCGGTCGTTTGTGATTGCACATGTTTGGTGTCACTTTTATCAATACAAAGTCTTTCGGTTTTTTCAGTTCTTTGAAATGATACTTGCTAGCTACTGTAGCTTTATGCATGGAGAGAATTTAAAAAACAAAACAAACATGCGTGCGTGTAATCTAGGACCTTTGATGCGAAGACTTACAACCTTATTCCCTACATGCAAGAACTACGGTAGCTCGCAAGTATCCTTTTTATTCAAATATAAAATTTCACAATATATCTTATATTCTACTATACCTATTTAACTAACTATAAAACACTATACGTACGATACCATGGGGAGCGAAAGACAATGACTACCCCGTGGCCAATATATAAAAACATGAAACGTTAAATTGCATACAGTCACATTACAAAACAATTAAAAATTAATGGATGCTATACAAAATTCTGTCTCATATCAGATGTCAGGTCAGGGTTGCAATGAGTTGAAAGATGTCACGAGTGCAAATCATTTCATTGAAAGAAATGATAGAAAAAGCGGAAGTCATAGTATTGATAAAAGTGATACTAATCTTGTGCAGTCATCCAAGGACCGCTTACGCCGCATAATCCATTTCCAAATTCCCTAGTCATTTCGAGGAGCACTTCCTTCATTCTGTCAACTTAAGTCTTTAGAAATCGTAGATATATCGATCAGTAGGAATCCGAAAAATCGAGAAGAAAAAACCAAGAATAATATAGGATATTGAGAAAAGATTAAATCAAAAACATTTGAAATTGGTGCAGTGTATGATTTATACTGGCCAGTCGGAAGTGGGAACTTTTTTCTGGTTAAGCCGGTATAAGTAAATCTCCTATGAAAGGAAAGTTACTTATTGGAAACATAAGAAATCTGGTAGCATCATTTAAAGTTTTGTACTAAATCGTATGTTTACCTTTGTCGCTAGCAACGACCTTCTGGACAATTTATGACGCTCTTCTTCTGAAGCACATTTGAACTAAAATAAAATAAGACCAACTTTGAAGAAAGCACATAGAGTACTTAAATTTCAATTGTTCTAATATTATTGTTAAAAGAAATTGTGAAGTGCCGTTCACGGTCAGAATCAGATGACGTCATGTCTTAGTTTTAACTGTGGGTCATGAACAAACTGTTTGAAGAATCTTTTGACGACCAGTAAGCCTAAAACTGGATCAACGATGGTAGAAATATTTCTAATAAATAAATTCCTAAGGTGCAAGTTTAACAATGATATTAGCATTTGCGGATTCGCATAGATCCTGATATATTGACAAACAAATGAATTACAAATTTTAAGATTTTCGAAAGTCGAAAGTTTACCAAAAATCAAAACAAATTTGTACAGTTAAATTTTTAAGCATCCTTCATTCACAACGCTTAAAACAATAGAACTTTTAGCTATTCTAAACAGAGCTTGAGTGGAATGATTTTTTCATAAATTTTGCAGAATTTTCTAATGTGAACGACAGTGATAGAAGCTCTAATGCCACTCAATAGAACAATGCATAGAAAATGGTATAAAAATACAGTAAAAACCCACACAGAAGAACGAGTGGATTAAGAACACTCAGGCTGAAATTTGGTTTAACATAGTGGTGTATCATAGACACAAGTGGTGTATTTGGTGTATCATAGACATAAGAACACATTCAGCCTGAAAA
>REGL01002313.1:31804-43501 GCA_004194395.1 Aurelia aurita complex sp. Pacific
CACCGGTCTTGTTTAAAAGAGATCAGGGCAGCGTTGAAGAAAGTTGAAGCAAGCTGAAACCTGTGACCCCGGCAAGACACCGGTCTTGTTTCAAAGAGGTCAGGGCAGCGTTGAAGAAAGTTGAAATAGGCTGTAACCTGTGACCCCGGCAAGACACCGGTCTTGTTTAAAAGAGGTCAAGGCAGCCATGAAATAAAGCATATGTACAAATGCCAAAGATACGACCCCAAAAGCTGCCAATGATAAGTGAAAGGGGGAATACAGTCTCTTATTTTGTGTCGGGCGTTCTCAGCGGCCGTCGAGCGTTAACTGAAGATTTCTCTTTCAGTGATCGGAAAAGGGCTCTAGGTTTTAGTCCAGCATCTTTCCAAGCAATTTTTTTCCATGCTCTCTTTTATGCTAACCTCTCCGATATTTAAAGCAATATCATTATTTTTATCCCCAAAAACCATTAGATGGCATTTGTCCTCATTCAACTTCATACGTTGTGCGGAAACCATAATGTGCCGTTAAGCTACAATGATGGGACACTACAACAAATGTTTTACTCTACTCATGTAATTTGGATGGTGAAATTTGTAATTTGTAACCTTTCAAACTCATGAAACTCTTATTTCGCTATTTCGTTTCGCTATTTCGCTATTTTGTTTTGTGATTTCGTGGTTTAGTGGTTTGCAGACACCCGTTTTTTTTTAGATGTTTGTTCTTTTTTGAGTGATGGAAATATATGTAACACCTAATTTTAAGAAATTTACAACTTCAACATGCGTGAAAAGTTGCCTAAAGCCCTAAAATCAAGAATATAAATAATCTCCTAAGACATATTTCATGTAGTAAATAAAACAATAAATAGTAAAATATATGCATACAAAATACATACATGATATAATGTATTTGCATTCTGCTGTAAATGGGGAGATTACGTATCCACTTTGCACTCATTTCGAAGTATATGAATTCACAAATCCAATTTTGCAAACTAGACGAACATCTCAAAATATGCTTCAGCTTTTGAGTATTGACAAGTTTTGTTTCGTACCCATACCTCAAGTAATCTCTGAAGGACGAATTTTCAAACATGTTAAGTTCTTTTTGGTTCAACCGGTATGATGCGAAGACTGCTTGCTAGGATCTTCTTTCTAGATTTACCCAAATTTTGAACCCATTTTTCCGCGCTCAATTATTTCTATGAGAAATGTGATATATAGTATTATAGATAGGTATCTAAAGTTTCTTTCAAGGCATTCAATCAGCAGAAATAGGTCATTGAATTTTACACCCACCTTTTTTACGCCGAGATAAAGATTTGAAACCTATGCTACTGTGGAACAGTACTAAGGAGAGCAATTGCTCGTATGAAGCTATTATCCTACATGCGTGATATTGATGGTCCGGTTTGCTGCTAAAAGCTGAATACACAACTCTATTTTGGTCCCCTAATTGACTAACGGTGCCATACTGCTGTGCGCTTTTTTGTAAAAATTTCAGATGCAATGTAAATACAGTATCTTGAATTCTCCTGAAATCAAGCTTGAATGCTATATTCAAAATGTATTTTTCCAGAACAGTGCATTTTCAAACCTTGTCGGTCTGGGGCAAGTTGTAACAAAGCATGAATTTCTACCAAATAGTTCTTCTTGAAAGCTATTCAGTTAAAAAATTAATTGTTCGATATGCTTGATATAGAATTAGAATTTGTGAAGAGTGAAATCGAGTGAAACTGATACATTCAGCAGGTGATTTCAAGATTTTCAGATCAAGGAAAGCAGCTAAGACATGTGGTGTGCAATAAATGAAATAATACTGAATGAAATGTATTTTATTTAATTTTGAGTTTATTTGATTATATCTCATTTTGAATTTATTTGATGTAAAAAAAAGTGGGACTATACTAGCAGACAGTCTTTATTCACTGTTTATTTTGCTCTGCTACGACTTGCCCTGATACGCGTTACAACTTGACCCAAGCTCTAGGCAAGTTGTAACACTCAGATCTTGATTTTCATTTGCAATTTACCGAAAACCTAAAAGCGCCATATTTGTGAAACAACATATGTTTAATAGCCAATGGTCAAAAATAACGCATGGTGATATAAAGAAATGTCTGCGTTTTGCTCAATAGGAGAAAATTTCATTTTTGCTAAAAAGTGTTGCAACTAGCTCCGGTCTCCCCTATAAAACATTTGAAAGAACTTGAACGAACTTCATCAGAGAGAGGTCCAACAGCGAGATGGCCTGAAAAGACGATGATTATATTTCATCGTTTTGAGCACTAAACCCCTAAACCATACAATTTGATGAATACTTAAAGGAATGTTCATGTTCCAATTGCAGGTGTATCTTCCATACTTTTCTCGTTCAGCTCTTTTGGATCATGTGTTCTAAAAAGTATAATTTTTATTTAATGTTATAAGAGTTTGAGAAATCATTTCTGGTTTTGAAAAATTATCACTGCTTTGAAAATGAATTTAACTCTTTGAACGTAATTTTTTGAACCTTGTGACATGATTTTTATGAAACGGACTCATTTCATTTCATTTGCAACTTCTTTCTTGATCAATTATTTATGGGAGGAAAAGCTGATTATCGACAGCAAGAGCAGTCGAGGAATCCTCCTCCTGATCCGACTACCAGATTGACACTGTTGTTTTTATAGATTGGTGATATCATGGCTGAAACACATGGTAAAAGAAACGTGACTTTTCATTTTAATAGCATGTGTTGTGCGAAAATGAGTTCAGTCTCTCTTTTACTTCCACTTGCATTGCGTTGCCAGGAGCGCGAGACCACCAATTGCTGCACAGATGTCTTGCTTAAGAACTCAGAGCTCGGTTCTTCAGTCTAAAATCAAGACAGGTTAGTTTACTTTCTGCATTTGAATCTAATTCTTTTTATATCAATTCATGCACTGACTTCCTAATGCTAAGAAGGCAACGTGAAAAGCTTAATTTTATCTGTCACCTGGAATGATTATAAAGCTGAATACTAATAAGTGTGTTACTTACCCTAAATGTACGAGAATTGTAATGAATTTTGCTCAACTGCTAAATGAAATGAAGAAATCTGCGAGACTGATGTTTACATTTATTCCTGTTATTTAGATTCATTGCCATGACTCCTCTTAACAACGCTTCTTCGCAATAGTTAGCCTTACTAGTTTCTGGGCATCTTTCAAGGCATCTTTGTTTTTATTTGCTTCCTAAGAGAACTGTCTTTATCTTGGAGTGCTTATTGCTTTGAAAATCATGCTATTCAAAAACAATTGATGATATTGATATTGCTACAAAATCTGCCCTTGTTCATCTAGGTGGGCAGAAAAGATACACATGATGTGAGACAGAATCTAGTATAGTATCCATTAATTTTCAATCGTCCGTAGTGTGGTTGTACACAGATTAACATTGCGTGTCTTTATATATTGGCCATGGGGTAGTCATTGTCTTTCGCTCCCCCCCCCAATGGTATCGTACCTGTAGTATTGTATAGCAATTAGAAAGGTTGAATTAGAAAGGAAATGCAAATAAAGGACATTTTGCAAACAACACGTTTTATACATATTACTGGTCGCTTTGAATAAAGTATCTCGCCCCCATCGCCCTAGTAAGCCACCAATTATTTAGTTAGCTATCATATGTAAAGTGTGTCTCAAAATTATATATGAAGTGAGATTAGTGATAGCGAAAAATTATGCACAACTGTGGCAGGCATCTTGTATGTTGTTCCTGTTTAAATCTATGCGGACAATTTTTCACCAATGTCTAATTTGAGACAAAATGTTTTGTTCTTTGCTTGGGTTTTCCCATGTCTTTTGTTTTTTCCTTTGATGTTTCATATCTATGTTGTCTTAGTTTTTCGTGATGAAACGGAATAGTCATAATATTTTGCATCTAGTGGCGTCGTCCTTGTAGTGTAGGTAAGTATTTTGCAAGAAGAGTAACTGGTAAATTTGTATTGTAAACTTTTAGTGAAATGTAAAAAAAATATTGCAAACTGTTTCAATATATCTTTTAGCATTCTGGCAAGCAAAATTTCATCACATTTGCCACCCCTACAAATTGATAATAATGTTCTTTCAGAGAACCTTATTGACCTTTCCCTCTGTCAGCCCAACGATCATTCTCAAAGTTATTTCAAAATTAAAGGCGTCAAAAAGGGCTGTGACTTTGATAGCATATCAGTAAATATCATCAAGATTCTTTGTCAGTCAGATATCTTTGTCAAAATCTTGTCTTCCATCGTCAACACATCATTCTGATCTGGTAGATTTCCATGTAAATGGAGCGAAGCAAGAGTTTTCCCTACCCTATGTCAAGTGGTCAAGAACATATGGACAACCATAGAGTTGTATCTGATCTGTCTTAAACGGTCTATTCCTTTATTAGCTACGAAAAGCAACTGGTCTAATTCGATTATTTTCATATTTTTGTTATAACTCTACCAGTAGAGCAATTATGTCCCAGAAACTTTCCGACTTTTTGCTGCTACTCATAGTGCAACGACTCAAGAAGTGTCATAAAGATGTTTTGACAAATGAGGGGGAGAGAGACAATTTTCTGGAACTGACTCTGTCAAAATCGCCAATTCTCGAATATTAATTTTCATGAAAAAAGTAGCAAACTTGCAATATGTTGCAAAGATATTTTGGAGGGTAGTGTTATTCGATTACCATCATTTTTATGTTTGGATGAAAATTGTACTCCAAATTAAATGTTATCGCATTTTTCCTGATTTTGACTGATTTAGCCACTTTTCTTGACCAAACAAAGAAAAATGCTGAAGCGAGTAATAATGACGGCTGATATTAAGTTAATTTTTATATTCTCAAAAAATAGATGCCTGGAGCTATTAGTATACCAAATCTGGTTGTTCTATTTATTTCCAATCAAGAGTTGGGTAGGTGGCCCCAACCAAAATAGGAAGTGTCAGATAGCCCAACCATTATAAGGTTAAAGAAATAGAAATTAATGAATGTTTTGAAAACAGTAATACGTTCATAATTTACATGATTAATTTTGAAGGCATCTGCATCTGCAGGTGGCCCCATCATCCCATCCCAGCTTTTTATTTGCCTTTTGAATTGGAAAAGATTTTCTGCTGATTTTATGTCAGCTGGCAAATGATTCCAAATTTGCGGTTCAAGAAACCTGAGAATATTTGAGCCGATTTTTGTTTGGTTGGGCCTATAGTGTTGCAAATCGTTTGGACGACATGAAAGAATTGGAGGTTCTTGTTTCGAAGATATTTTGCTTGAATTGAGGATTTAGCTGGCTAACAGTTTTGATCCAGAATCCTAAACAAGGCAAAACCGAATTTATGATGTCTGGAACAGCGGCAAAAGGAAGGAAGATAACACATCAACCAAAAATAACTATTGATTCGAAAGACATCAGAAAACACCGATAGCTATAAGTACCTTGGAATCCATTTAGATATGTCACTCACTCTAAACGATCATATCCAAAAATCTGTAAGAAAGCTTCAAGCAGGCTTGGTCTCCTGCGCCGAATTAGGCCAATACTCACCACCCATGCTCCTGTGGAATTGTACAAAGCCATGGTTCAGCCAGTTATGACTTACTGCAGCATTACATTCTCCACATTGTCAGAGAAAAATGAATCGAGATTCAAGAAGATTGAAAAGAGAGCACTTAAGATCGTTTTTGGATCACAGCATGATAACTACCGCGTATGGCGATCATTTGCTTCCATGAGATCAATTCAATGTGCAGATTTCGTTTTCAAATGCTTAAATAGAACAGCTCCTTATGTCTTCCATAACTATTTCACGAAACTAGACCACGGAAAACCAACAAGACGTAATGGTATGGATTTAAGGATGCCAAAAGATGGAACGGAAAGTGCAAAAAGAGGGATCTATTACAGCGAAACAAAGATCTTCAGCGCTTTGCCATTACATCTGAAAACGGAGAAGTAATCATTTCAAGAAAGCATTGAAGCAACATTTTATTGATAAAACTCTTTGTAATTGTACTGAGGACGGATTTTTAATAGATATGCCATTTTATATGATATTGACAATTCTTGAAGCTTTTGAATTAATTGTTTGTAATTCCTCTTAAAGTATTAAGCATTGTTTTCTTTAATTTCAGACAGGGCTTCTCTTGATAGCAGCTTACGTTATAGCTGATTGAACTACCCTGTGAAAAAAAAGTATTATTATTAGTATTATTATTAAAATCTCAATATAGAGGTATCTTTGCCTATCATAAGAAGAATTATGGCCATCATAAGAACGCGTAAGGCTCTGTTCTGTATGTTTTCAATCATATCCATAGATCTAGCTGAAGAGAAAAGCCATACTAAAGGGCAGTAGTTAAAGTTAGAAAAGACAAAGCTTTGGACAAGTACCCTTTCTCTGCGAAGCCAAGGAAAGTTTTCAGTCGTCTTAGTACATTTAGCTGGTTTGCTGCTTTTTTGTAGATCAGATATTTGGAAGTCAAAGTTTAGTTTATTGTCGAGATTTACACCAAGCAACTTCTCTGAAGCTTCAGATTTTATCGTTTTCCCTTGAATAGAAATACTATGCCCTGTGGTGTCCGTTTGATCTTTTTTTACGAGGAGTGCGTGGAATTTTTTTGCGTTAACGATCATTTCATTTCCATCAAGCCATGTGACAGCAATGCATGACTCCTTTTCTGGCACGTCAATTAGTTGAAGGAGACTATTTGCAAGAATACGTAAGAGTATTGTCATCTGCATAATTGACAAGAAATGCTTCTTTGATGACATGAAACAGGTCATTGATATAGAACTTGAAAAGAATAGGGCCTAAGACGGATCCTTGAGGAACCCCTGATAACACATATTTGATAGTTTATTCGTACCAACTGTTTTCCCCGTTTTGAATAAGAATAAATGAAGACAAGAGAATTTTCATGGAAACCATTTGCATGTATCGATGTTTGCATGTTCCCTGATGTATTATATGAACGTAACATGCACAAATTCCACGCAAAGCTGCAAGAACAATTACCAATTGCTACGAACCCTTGCAAGCTTTCGAGAAATCTTATGAATTCTGACACGACTTCTTTTGATTTCGGAATCATATTTTATCAAATTATGATGATATGCTATCTGGATGATAAGTAATGTTGCAAAGATCGATGTTGCTATAAATATGATCCTTGGAGCACTGACACAAGAGAAAAACAAACAAAATTTAAGCCAGATATAACTTTCATGCACACGGAAGTCAATGTTTGGGCAGCAAGGGATCGTAACTAAGCTGTGGATGTTTAAGCAAGTGGACCTGCCGGATGACGATGATTGTAACCTTGGTATTGACTTCAAAGTAGCAAAGCATTGTATAAAAGGGTAGGCCATGGTGGTTGTCATCAGGGAGATGTCAGACTGTTATTGTTGTTATTGCCCTGCTTTAGTGATAGCCACACAGTGGCCTATTTTTGATGTATCACAGACTCACTTTTCTGAATCATTTCTTTGCAGATTTTTACGAATTGGATGCTGATGAAAGTAATGCACCAGGAAAGAGTTGGTATTCTTGGAGGTACAAAGAGACACTCGAAGGATTAGAAATTTGCCGCTATCGCTTTGGATTAGAGCATGCCTTTCAAAGGTATCACGGAGAAAGAGAACAAATCGCCACTGTTCATTGCAGCAAATCATGTAATATGAAGTTTTGTGATGGAGGACAGACTGCGAATTCTGAATCTATTTCAGGCTTAAATTTGGATCCTCACGAGCAGATGCACCTTTCCGATAAAGAAAACAGCAGCAACACATCAATGAGAGATGCCAATGACGGCAAATTCAATGACGGCAAATTCAATGACGGCAAATTCAACATTGCAAATGCAGCTTACAGACAAGCCAATTGGAGCAAGATGAAAGATGGTCAACCTAATGGCAGCCAATACAGTGGAGTTAGTGTAAACTCCGTCCCTGTTATTGTTCATGGAAGTGCAAAACAAGTGATGTCAAATGAAAACATGAGAAACGGCTGCTTTGTCTACAACCCGATGCCAATTCGTAGAAAGTCTTCGAAGAATCACGTTCCATACGAGAATAAAGACACGCAATATTGGACCCAGAGAATCAAGAATAATGTTGCTGCCCGCAGATCACGTGAAAGTAGACGCAGAAAGGAGATAGAAGTTATGAAGAGATACAAAAGCCTTTGCGACGAGAATGAGGCGCTGCGGAAGGAAAACATGCACCTGCAACATAAAGTCTTATCCTTGGAAAATTTAATGTTTGCTGTTAAGAAGGATCTTAGCCAAGAAGCAATTTATAGGAAGTAGAATCATTTTCGAACGCTGGGAAAACATTGAAAGCCATTTTTGCTTCTTTGTAGTAGGGCATTGTAGTAGTGGCAGTTGTAAAAAGTGTAAATATATAACATAAACATTTTTCGACGTTTTACGTGTTGTTAAAAATTTTTACAGTTAACGTGTCAGTTGAGCTTTTCAGAATTTTGACCAGAATTAGAAGTAGAATGGGGGTACAATTGTGGAATTGGTTTAATTGGTTGGATGCACTGTGGTTGGATGGAATTGGTTGGATTGGTTAATCTCGCGCAGATCCCACGGATGTAAACGAACGCACTGATTGGCCAAAAATGAAATTTATCCCTTTTATTTCAGACAGTTATTTCAGTTCTAAGGAGGATACAGAGATTGTATAATGTTTCGTTCAACTCCTACCGTGACCATCCCCGGGGGGGGGGGAGGAGGTTGGCAAATTGCGGGGGGAGGCCGGCAAATGCCCGAAGGCCCGGCAAAAATTGCGGTCAAAAGCCCCCTTTCCCGAGGGCTGTTCACAACTTTCCCTCTTGCTGTTGCTGTTTTGTCTAGTGCTATAGATTTCAAGATATCAAGATTTCATTTTCAAGCAATAACCTAGTAAAAATTATATGTATACGTTATCAGCACTGGACGAATTTAAACAACAGAATAATAGATGCATAAACAAAACAGTAACGAACAGACTACCGGGTGTCCCAAATAATGTATTGTCATTTTGAAAAGTTCCTCTGAAGGAGTCTTGCATTCAACAATTTTTATTTTCAGTTTATAGTATAGATGAGATCTCAACTTAAATGTTGCAACCTCGCATGGCCAAATCGGATTTGCATTCCGAGAGTAATTCACCTAAACAGGAAACATTTCGGGGGTAGCCTGAGACAGATGGTTATTGAATTATGCTACTACAGTACTACAGTCAACGCGTAATTTGAAGAAAATTTTGAGTCAGCTCAACCCAGCTCAACCATTGAAATTATTCTTTAAAATCTCCTGATCAATCAAACTATCATACAAATTAGAAAAAATGTTAAAATAAAAGATGCATTTAAACTTTAACAGTTCACATCGCAAGGTTCTAGGACTGAAGTAGCTTGAACAGTGCGAAGTAGTGTCTTCTAGGACTAAAGGATCTTTCCTACCCAAGTTTTCAAGTTTAGTTGCAGTTGTGATTGTTCTGTCATAATGGGCTTTTGAATAGTGAACAGTAAACTGCATTTTCATAGCTCAACAAACTTCCAAAAATAATGTGTTGCTTAGCTGCCCCAAAAACTTTTTATAAATTACACATAGATAGTAACTGCATAATTAAATAACCATCTGTCTTAGGCTGCCCAAGAAATTATATACCTGTTCAAATGAATTACTTTACAAATACAAACCCGATTTGGAGATGCAAGAACGCAAAATCAAAAGTTGAGATCTCACCTATACCATAAACTGAAAATGAAAAATTTTGAATACAAGGCTCCTTCACAGAAACTGCTCAAACGCCTGTGTTTTTCTTGGGACACCCGGTAGATCACACAATATTATACAGGGTGTCCCAAAAAAAGTGTCCGACTTTTAAATTTGAATATGTTCGAGACTATTTGATGTATATGAACCATTTAGAAATTATCTGAAAGCTTAAACATATAATTTTCTGCTTAGTCTATTGCTGATTCAATTTGGGATTTTTTAGGAAGCCAGGTGTTCCTTAAAATTGACGTTAATGTTTGAGATTTTCCACTCATTACTCTACTATTCTCCAATGTCATTCTTATTTCTAAATAGACTGTCTAGATAGTCCAGAAAAAACAATTAAAGTGCTTGGATAAACCTGAGAAAGTAATTTACTAACTTGCTTTCCAAATCTCAGATGTTGCAAAACGGGGCAACACCTAAAACTTAGCTATAAAGGACACAGTCTTTTTAGCCCGTTGGTAGTGAACATGTCAGCTTTGTCAAGTTTTGGTCCGTTATGCAAACATTCCGCTTTGAAATTGAAAGCATGTAGGACAGTTGGGCAGTCTTTAATGGCAGTTGCAAATTCGTTCAACCATTCTTTCAAAACCAGGCAATTGTCTTCTTTTCTCTAACTCTGCACATGTAGAGGACTAGAGGTCAACTGTGACATAATACATCCAGTGAAGGCATCGCTGCGTAAGTTGCCTAAAGATTGCTGCAAAGAGAGCCGTCTTATTTGGCGATTTTTACTATAAGAGAACTGTAACCGAATAAATGAATAGCAAAACACGAGTAAATAAGAATACGTAAGGACGGACTATTTACACGGGCAGGGGGTATACTAGTCCAACATTCCTCCCCACCTTTATAAGATTTGATGTTCGACAACGTTAATACTGACCCAGGGAATGCTCCCTTCTCTGTCTCCGATTTCTCATCGGGTACCTTCGATTCTGTCCCAGGTCTTCACGATCGTCTGCGTTAGTGTTCGATTCGTCTGAGCTACTAAAATTCTCATCTATAAAAGTATCATTGATTTTGTCCCGAATCTCTTGGGCCACAATTTCACCTTCATTTTGCTGTGTGTCGTCTTGTTGCGCATTCTCTGGTGTGTCCATAATCTTGGCGGGGTATAATCGATTATGATGAGCGACTTGCTTTTTCTTTGTCGAATCATTTTGTATGCGAAAGTTCACTCCGTTTGGAAGCTTCTTTTAAATGGTCCAGGGGCCATTTCTTCGAGGAGCTAATTTTTGGGTTTTTGCAAGTTTTGAAATACTTCCTTCTTAACCACACCTTATCCCCCTTCTGATAATTATGGAAGTTTATATTCCTATTGTACTGTCTCTGCATCTGGGTGCGATTCAAACCGAGTCTTGTCGCGACGTGGAAATATACTTCAGCGAGACGTACTTTCGTTTCTGTTGCATAGTCTGATGCTGTTGTGATATCGGTAGCTTGGGGGGTCTTACTACCAAGAATGAGATCTTGTGGCAATGTTGGTTTCCTTCCAAACGCTATGAAATAGGGTGTGCATTTCGTGAATGAGCTCTCACTGGTGTTTAATGCGAAAACCATTTCTGGTAGGAGGAGACGCCACTGCTTTTGAGGTTTGTCACGATCGAGGAGCAAAGCACGTAATACCTCTCTGATGTTTCCAATGTTACGCAGGGCCGTAGCTACATTGGGGGTGCTGGGGGTGCGGCACCCCCCCTGGCCAAATCTCAGTCGGCAAATCAAGTAAAAGTTACACTCAGTTGGCAAATTCCTGAGATCGGAACAAGAGCAGTTCAGCCTTGCCAAGTTACGTTACGTCACAATACAAAGTTCGTTAACGTTAATTTTGCTCAGCAGAATTTCTGCTCGTCGTTTAGATTACGAGAACGAACATTTTTTGTAGCCTTATTGTTTTTATCTAACATTTCTGTGAAGCTCTGTCGTTATCACATTTTTTATAACTGTCC
>REGL01002314.1:3299-15373 GCA_004194395.1 Aurelia aurita complex sp. Pacific
CAGCGTTTCACACTTTGAGGAAACATGGCTTTATCATTTCTGTGCACCAAAGTATATGTGTTGTTGTTCACCCGTAGAGGATCGAACACATCTATTGCTGGATGCTGAGCTTTTGCTGCAACTTTCCATTGCAAAGATTGCGCATCAATCCTCCTTAGCTTTACTGGTGTCACAACATTTTGCACTGGCTCATTTACCACCAGGTCTTCAAACATATCAGGCTCTGGAAGATCAGCTCTCCTTTTCTGGCTAGGTTTCTTCTTTAATCCTGCATTTGAAGGCTTCTGATACTTCTCGTAGCTTGGTGGAGCATAGTCAAGAAAAGCCTCAAAATGTTGAAGTCTTCTTTGGGGACCCCATCGCAGCCAAACAGTAGGTTCAACATAAAAGCGCTTGTACCCAATTGCCAACCGATACTTTCCCTGTCCATAGAGAGCTTTCTGTGCTTCTTCCGTGAAGTTTTCTGTGGCCCATTTGGTTAGGGTTTCACTCACAGTTTTGATATCTTTGCTTGATGATACTTCATTGATCTTCTTTTTCAGGAGCCTGTAATAAGAATTCAGAATCAAAATGCCAAGAATCAAAAATCTACAAATACTAACATTTAATTACAGAACTGAAAGCTTCTGTTAATTTCACTGACAAATATCTTTTATATCTTTATCAAACAATATTAACTTTGATATAATTTTGAGCATGCAACTTTTGGCAAATTTCAAATTAAAATTTTGTAGATTTGTTGATATTCCTATTTTACAATATTGTGTACATTGAGACAGGTTGTCTTAATGTAAGTTTAAATTAGAGAACTGTGAATTGGGCCTAAGTTGCTATAAGCAAGGGTATTGTCTCATACCTATCAGGTGATCTCCGTGGCAGTCACGAGGATACTCCCCCACAGAACATGCGTCATAATTGATACCTTTGAATCCTACGCATTCGTAGTTCCTGGTTTCGTATTCGCAATGGATGCACGTAAGCATTCTTCAGCCAATCATATTGGAGAACGTATTTCCTCCTTCCATATTTGGCTCAGTCAGAACATGCTATTTAAGTCTGCACTCAGTTTTTCTGATCAGTTCTAAAACTTGTGGAAAATCAGTGTTTTGGACCTAATTTTTTCACAGTCAATCGTCGGCCCCCAAACGGCCTTCGGGCCGTTTGGGGTTCCATCTACANTCTTTGGGGACCCCATCGCAGCCAAACAGTAGGTTCAACATAAAAGCGCTTGTACCCAATTGCCAACCGATACTTTCCCTGTCCATAGAGAGCTTTCTGTGCTTCTTCCGTGAAGTTTTCTGTGGCCCATTTGGTTAGGGTTTCACTCACAGTTTTGATATCTTTGCTTGATGATACTTCATTGATCTTCTTTTTCAGGAGCCTGTAATAAGAATTCAGAATCAAAATGCCAAGAATCAAAAATCTACAAATACTAACATTTAATTACAGAACTGAAAGCTTCTGTTAATTTCACTGACAAATACCTTTTATATCTTTATCAAACAATATTAACTTTGATATAATTTTGAGCATGCAACTTTTGGCAAATTTCAAATTAAAATTTTGTAGATTTTTAGATATTCCTATTTTACAATATACAGTACATTGCATCTAGATGCTGAAAGCTACCTATAGATAACACTGAAAAAGTTCCGAAAATCTAATGGACATGTTTGATAAAGTTTGCAAGTATGGTATCACAGTTATTAGGTGCTAAAACTGAAATGGAAAGGATAATCTTAGTCAATTTTGAGAAACAAATGAAGTTGAATTAAATAGATTTGGAAAAAATGTAATAAAATGTATTCAGTTGGACTGTAAACATTTGGAATCATAGATTCAATCATCCTTCATCTATAGCTCACTATGAGGTGCAGATTTGAAACCAAGACCAAAATAACAGAATGAAATGAAAGAGTGGTGCATACTAATTCAAATTCACTTGAGACTGGAATATTCTGCACAAGCAATTATGGGCTAAATGTTTTCTGGTGCTCTGTAGATAATTTGGGATAAAAACCTTTTGGACAAACCAAAAACTAATTCAAATATCATGTTCCATTTTTTGCTTTAAAATGAAGCCAATGTCAAAATTAGCTATCATTTTACTCAATGGATCCAGCTTTACAGTTAGATTTAGATTCATACCAACATGCAAAATCATTGTTTAAACTTTTCAATGCTTTGATCTTTCTCAATAAAGATTATAAAACTAAAATAGTTTACCCAAAAGTGCCTTCTAATCTAGCAAATATCTTAAAATACTGTTTTAGTGGTCCTTGGAAGATCATTGCCATCTTTATTGGCGTTTAAGAAACTGCAATCACATAAAAGTGGCTCAAGCCACACGGTCAAATTCTAGCCTATTAGATATCAGTATTTCCTGCTGACATAAATCATTCATCCAAATATGGTTCAAGAGTTGTCATGGCCTATTATCTTTGCATGGCTATTTTTACTGAAGGCTGATATATGCTCATATTCCCTTTAATGCAACTTTAGTTTTCATCACCTGTGCTTTAATTCCAAGCCATTGCTGTAGAATCTGCCACTGATATTTAGCTCCTCCCTTGCAGAGAGTATGAGACATTTTACAAAGATGTCACTCCTGTGCTTCTCAAACCATCCATGGAAACCTTGCAAAAGGTCATCCCAAATATCTTTCAGGTTTTTCAGTTTGGTTTGGAAATCTTCCATGTCAACAGCATCTGCAAGCCCTTTGCATTCCAAGGTATTCACTTGACTGCCATAAATATCTGCCATGATGTGCTCTATAGTCTTCTTGTTTGCACCCATTGTGGCCAATCTTCTTGAGTCAGCACTTTGCAAATGTTGGGTGCACCACAAATGATTTGCTTGTGGCAATATATCACTTAATCCATTCACGATTGCATTATCTAAGTCATGGCCAACCTTTTTCATCCCAGCTAACTTTGGTTCAGCTATGATTATCTCACCAATAAAACGTCTGTAAGACTCCTGATGCTTTCTGAAATGCCACTGACTTGGACCTAAGAATAATAAAAAGTTCATTGATTCTTTACATGCAATTAGCATAGGTACCAGATTTTCAAACTGGCATAAAAAGGTGGGTGTACAGTTCTATGACCTATTTCTTCTGGTTGAATTTCTTGAAAGAAACTTTAGCTACTTATCCATAATTCTACCGTTGGACTTTTCAGAAATCTGGAGTATTTTTTCAAATTACTTTGTATTCTAAATTACTTTTACATTTAACGTTGCACTCACTTTCAAAAGGCAAACAACAAATACGAAGATAAACAACGATCATGCTATTGTTATGTGATAAATATATATGGATCTAGTTTTAAAATTATGCAATTCCAAAAAACGGCTTATTATTAGAAAATGTTTGCAATGTTTGGGATTATGACAAATAATTCTATTTACATGTTCACAGTTCAAGTAACTGACTTTGGGGAATCAACTATAGGTGAAGGTGCAGTTGCGCGTTTTTTTAGTGCCAAGAGCTGGGATTGCAAAAGTAGAGAAGACCTAATCGAGCCTGGGGAATGACAGTCATCACACTTAAGTGGTGGGTGTCTGCCTGACTGTTCTGGCTGCAAAGTCAGAGGATTACACCACTGTGCCACAACACCTTCAACTATAACAACAAAACATTGTGAAATTGCTTTGATGGTTTTTCAGAAATTTTGCAAGTTGAAGAACAAAATTAATACCTGGAAATATTGGATGCTTTCCGTTTTCATCAAGGAGGGATTCATTTTCATATGATGAATCTGTCAGCCAGAATTTATCACTCACTTTGAAAGTGGTGTCAACAACCCAGGTAGAATTACCCAGTACACAGAAGCGGTACATATCCTTCAACATATGTGATGTATAGTTAACTGAACAGTATGAACTGGCATCAAAGTTCACAGACTGAACAAATGATCCACTTTGCAGTAACTCAATTAAACCTTCTGCATGATCCAGAATTGTTTCTTTTCCTTGCTGCTGAAGTTTCTGTTTCTGATTATGAACAACTTTTGGATTGTGAAGCATCTGACTTACTGATGATGCATTTGCATTTTGTCTACTGACAGCTAAGTATGTTTCATCCGGTGACATTCCATCATCAAGTTTTTGGCGCACATCTGCGAAAACAGTTTGTTCTTTTCTGTAGTATGCCCCAGAATGAGGCTTTGTAGCATTCCCATGTCTTTCAACAATGAAACTTCTTGGATGTTTGATTTCATTGGTCCATCTATTTAGATACAGATAGTACTTGTGTGGTGGTGAATTTTGTTTGATATTAGCAATTGTCGCAATCATGTTGTAGAAATCATTTGATTTGCTATATCGATATTGGCGACACAGGCGATAAACAAAAGTATGATCAACATACTTCTTCACAAACACTGGCTTTGCTGTGGCAGCTGAGTTATCCCGTACCTTTATGAAGTGATTGCCATAATCATCTCTATGCGTAATCTGGCATACTCCATCGTTTACAAAATAGAATCTTGAGGCATTCCCACGTTTGGAAAAGGCACCATTGTCATCAGCTCTGGCAGAGGAAACAGGTACATTATCAATGTTCAATGTGCACATGAAGTTATGCTCCCTTTCAGCAGATGGCTTTATAAAATGCTCAAACTCATGAGGATTGTTCAACAATACATTGAATATAATTTCTGCCTTCTCAAACTCGCCTTCCGGGGCCTTGGTAGCTGTATTCCTGAAAGAGCAAAAACGTTGAACTACTTCCACCATAATTTCATCTCTGACAAGCAGTGGCGGACACTTTGCCAAATATTGGGGGGGGGCGCAGCTATTGTTTTAATTAAAAAGCATTGTTTCTATGTTGTTTTCGAAAAAAAGATCTTTGTTCTAGCCAACATTGGGGGGGGGCAATGCACAGATATTTTTTCTAGCCAACATTGGGGGGCCATCGCACCCCTTGCCCCCCCCCAAGTGTCCGCCACTGCTGACCAAGTATTTTTTGAATGATGTGAAGTGGCTTTAATGCTAAAGAAAACCTACAGTATAAGAAAAGGTGTGGAATTTGAGCAATGTTTTTGCAAAAGCCAATTTGGATTTGAGTGAAGAATATCATGCGGAAGAGAGATTGAATCTGCTATATATATATACAGCACAATTACATCACATGAATAGTCCCAGTTAGTGTCTCCACTTTCCAGTATATTCTTTTTGTGCTCCAACACATGCATTCCTTTAAGTTATTGGTATGAGAAGCAGAGTGTTTTAGCATGCTCCTCAAAATATCTTCAAGAAAATGGGGTACTGAGGGTGACAAGAATGAAGTGCAACACTTGTAAGTCTTTGATCTTGGTAGTATTGAATTCTTGTACTGTTTTAATATTAAGAAACAGATGGTGCTATCTATCCAAACTGGCATTTTTCTAAGATGTAACTCAAAAGTGTAAGATGTGCAGTTGCCATAAATTGCATTTATCAAGTGTGCTATGATCTAATATGTAAGGTGTATGTACTGCCCTCTAATTTGCATCCTTTGTGGCATAATACATTAATCTAGAAATTAATCTTGAATATTTACCCAAGATCTTCATCTCCAATATCAACACCATCCTTTCCAATTGTGCTGTTGTCAGAAATTGTTGTTGTGCTGTTGTCAGAATTTGGTAACATGTCATCCAATGAATTCTGTGGAAAAAGATCATACTCATGTTGGACTTAAATGGCACAAAATTGAAATATAAAAAATGCAATTTGCAATCTCCTGAAATAAAATAAACATTCCGATAGGATCCCAAAAATGTGATTCACAGAAGAAATACGAAATGGAGGTCAGAACATGACTTCTGGAATAAGGGTTAGAGGTAATGGAGGAATCAATTGGTAGGCTGAGAGTAAGAATATCCATATTGTCAATAACCTATAAAAATCATTAAAACTGCTCATAGTGACACATCAAGGATGAAATTTGCAAATAAATATGTGTTCATTTGGCTGATGTAAATTTTGAAGATAGATTTTTGAAAATTGTAAAATGATTTGGTACTGTTTATTTCAACTTTACATACCAGACCAGCAGGCTCTTCGTGAACATAATCCATGAAAACATTTGCCACAACATCTGGACATGCAGAATCTACAAATGAGTTAGCTTCCGGATACCTTAGAACATCAAATGCAGTCACTATCATTAATGGTAATGGGACTTCATTCTTGATGCAACTCTCCTTCACACAAAACATGTCATCGATAGTATTGAGCACGTATGCATCAGCTAAATGGGAAACATCCAATCCTGGTGATACATTATGTTGGTACTCTGAGAGTGGACCATATGGTGCTTTACTTAACTGCAAACAAGAATACATTTCATAAAAATAAAAGTTCTTTAAAAAATAAGAATTTTACACAGCAATGGAAGTTTCTCAAACTGTTGCAAGCGCTTCTTATGAGAATGAGTGGACAATGGACAAATTTCCAAAATAGCAGCATGTTACCCATGGCAGCATGTACTTGCATGTGATATGCATTTCTATTATGGTGAATGTCTTCTCATTATTATTCTCTTTCTATCATGTTGCTGCCATACCTTGTATAAAAAATTATATATACCTTATATATTTGGTAGAAAATTAACAGTGTTGCCTATGAAAACATCATTGAAGATGAACAACATTTCCTGAATACCTGCCCCAAAAAATTAAAGTTTGGAAGTGAAGTAGGCATGAGATAATTGAAAAGTCTATCATAAACTTCAAGCTTCTCACACCTGAACAAAAATTTATTTATATGATGTGTGGTGAGAATCTGCAGATAATTAAATGGGTAGGATGTTTTATAAAACATTATATTGAATTACGTTCAAATGGTACATGTCAATTATGCATGAATGACCCAGTCTGCAGAGTATGGCAGTTCTCAACGAGATCTCACGCGTGCAGACCAAGGAAGCAGTGGCATGCTTGCGTGCAAGGTCTTTGATTCCTTTGTTTTCAAAGTAGTGAACAAAAGATCTCGTTCAAAATTGGCGTGCACACAAAATTTTTGATAAAAATCACGTGCATGCAGCTGCCACACGCTGCAGACTGGTGAATGACCTCGTTACCATCCCATTCCCCCTTCTTGCTTTATAATTTGATTTAGTTTCATATAGTTTCATTCCTTTCCTATTAGTTTATTGCTGCAGTTCTGTTAGTTTTATATCCTTAGACTAGCTTGTTTGTTTTGTTGTTGCTGTTGTAATCAATTTCCTATTTCTATTATGCAGCTATCAATTTTGGGGTCATCAACAAAAGATTTTCATCCCTGTTAACGGATATTGTCCGTTAAAAGTTGCGTTTTGGGGACGAAAATCTGGATAAGAAAAGTGGCTAACTAAATGAGAGTTTAAGATCGTAAATAAGTTTTTTCATCGCATTTATACTTACGATTTTTATAATTTACTTTACTTATACTCGCCTTTAAAAAAACCGGAAGGTAGTTGGGCCGGCAACAAGAAAATAAATTGAAATAATGTAGGTATTTGCAGCCTTGGACGGCCTAGGCAACTTTGACCTGAAGCAAAAAGTTTGTCCGTTAAGCAGGGAGGGGGGGAGGAGGTTCAGATCTTAACGGACAAAATCCGTTAACGGGCACGAGAATCTTTTGTCGATGACCCCTTATTGCTCTAACCCCCCCCGGGATAGGTGGGGCCGATGCAGGGCTATTCGCCTCCTGTTCATTGAAAAAATTTGCCCTAGGGGTGATTCGCTTCTCCTCAAAAGCATAACAAGGCGGGACTTTAACCAGGGACAAACGTGAGCTATCGCCTCCCTTTCGCTTCGCAGAAGAATCGCAACATGGTCATTTCGACCAACCTCCATTTCGGTCAACCTACATTTCGCCCAGTATAGTCATTTCGGCCAACTTTTTGGTCGATTCGCCCAAGTCGATCTGGTCGATTCGGTCAATACCATAAGCGTACGAGGCGGGGGGCTGGGGGGCGGCAGCCCCCCAATGGTTGGAAAAATTGTTGGCCGAAATGACCAGATAGGTTGGCCGAAATGACTTGTGAGGTTGGCCGAAATGTCCATTGACCGAAATGGAGGTTGGCCGAAATGACTAGAAATCGAAGAATCTTGCCCAGGGGCGGATCCAGCAAATTTTTGAACAGGTGCACTCGCCGAAAATTTTTTGGGGCCACGCCCCTTTTTTGGTCTGGGAACGCCCATTTTTTATAGAGGTAGGACAACGCCCAATTCTTATTTTTGGCAAGCATTGCGCTGGGGTTTCGGGCCCAATGCTTGCCCCGAAAGACCGAAACGTCGCTCACACTTCGCGCGAGAAAAACGCGAATGACCCTGCATCAGCCCCGCCTCTATCCCGGGGTAGGAGCCGGGGCAATAAATTAAAATTATAGCTGCATTTATGTTTAAAGTATAAACGATAGTTGGATAGTATTTTTCAAAGTGGGAACTTATTTTAAAGAAATTAAAAATTAAGCCTTCCCTTCAGCCAACTCGTGGCGTGGGCGTCTCTGGAGCCCAGGCTAGGCCTTGCCTGAGCTGATCGCGGTTTTTACCCTAACTAAAGCCAGCTAGTTCCGCGACTCATGTGTAGAGCTGAAGAAATACAGTTATAATATTCTTACCTTTTTTGACACGAGGCCAATGTGCAATGAGAACGACATAATCAGCAAACCAAGCGTTGTGATTGCCTTGAGCCTTGACGCTTGAATTGAACTTGATTGAGCGCATGTGCTTCAGCAGTCGATATATCAGTAATGAAATAATTGGTAACGTCGTTCATTGAATTGCATTTTTTTGTCGTTTCTACTCGTTTCTATCGTTTGGTTACATACATACATACATACATACATACATACATACATTTTTATTTGTTCTGGCAGGCCAGAATATGGGCAGCTAAATGCTGATGTGGGCCTGCCATTTAACTAAACCTAGTACAAATTAAATATATAAAATCTAAAACTTTTTATCGATTTCGTAAAAAAAACATCCTACTAATAATAAATATAGTCTTTCTTCTTATTCCTATTAAAAACTGTTCCCTTCTTAAATGATGTACTGTTTATGGTCTTTTCATTCTTTATATTGTTCTTAAATATCCCCTTACTTGCTGATAACTTAATTCCATCAGGGAGTGAGTTCCACAAAGCTGGCCCTCTAAATGCTAGAGTGTCTCTGTCTATCTCTTTCTTAGGTCTTATTACTTCAAAAATTATTTGCTGATCTTCTATTTGTACATGGTTTGAGTAAATTCAGTAACCTAGGGTCAGTGTTGTTCTTGTATACATTAAACATGAATGATGCCAGTCTTCGATTGTACAAATATTTGAGGGGTTTCCAGTTTGCCTTGGTTAATGAATCTTGCGTATTTGTCCCTCTTGGAATACGGTAAATAATTCTAGCTGCTCTAGCATGGATCTCTTCGAGACAATTTATCCTGTTTTCGGGACATGNACCAAAAGCGTCGTGATTGCCTTGAGCCTTGACGCTTGAATTGAACTTGATTGAGCGCATGTGCTTCAGCAGTCGATATATCAGTAATGAAATAATTTGTAACGTCGTGCATTGAATTGCATTGTTTTGTCGTTTCTACTCGTTTCCCAGTTTCTATCTGTTTGGATGTTTCCTAATTGTTTCTTGTCGTTTCCTAGTCGTTTCTTGTCGTTTCCTAGTCGTTTCTTGTTGTTTCCTAGTCGTTTCTACTGGTTTCATGTTATAGTAAACGCGGAGTTTCATAGGATGCTACGAAGTGCAGAGCTGCTTAACGACCGTTTCATGTGGAAGAAACAGCTGATGAAACTGTATAACGTGAAACATGACATGGATATGAGGATGCATAACGAGAAGAATGAATTAATTTTTGAAAGATATCAAGAAGAAAACACTTGTCCGTGTGTTCTGCAAGATACTGTTACTGTATATAGTGCATGGAGTGTTGAGAAAGGCGTTGATGGCCGAAAGGATAGAGTGTATCCTTCAATGCAATTTCAAATATGTGGACTTTGTGCAAGACTCACTGGATGCAACGACTGTTATTATGTGGAAAATCATATGGGATCATCATCAGCATCACACATGGAAAGTGAGGAGATTGTTGGTGAGGTGGTGAAGTGCGCGCCAATCAGGAAACATATGTCAGCAGTGCATTTGTCAGATCCTTATAAGACTTTCAATAATCGATATACAAACTTTGGAATAGCGAATCACACGTTGGGACTTGCAGCAGTACCTCGCTATGCTATGTTTACAGGTCATGTTCATGCACCATCCAATTCAGCTCTGGTAAATGAGGACAAGGAATGTGACATATTACGTAATCATATACCAAGTTGGCGTTATACTGAGGCTCATGATGATTTTGAGCATGTTGATGCACTTTTACCGAGACCTAATAACAGCTCTATACTTGGTGGTCGCTTCAATTTTCCAAGGAGGCAAACAATTGGACATCCAAGAGGCGAACTACATCCATTGGTTCAAGCAGATGATGGGACATTTGTTATGCGTTTGGGAATAGATATGGAGTTGACGAGGAAGGATGCTTACACTGAAAGGGGACAGGCTCGTTATCATGAGGATCGATGCGTTCATCCATTCAGTTATTTAAAGACGTTGACATCGGAGCAGCAAGAAGTGTTGGCGATTAATGACACATTCAGAGGTTTTTTTTCAAATTGTGTAAAAGCAATCTATTTCAATGTGCTCAATCAAGAGGCAAAGATTTTGCGTCACTACAATATCGTAAAGAATGTGGCTGTTAAGAGAACGTTACAATTTGCAAAACGCTGTACGAGGTTGGCGCAATGGTCTGCTTTCAAGAACGATCATGTCACCTTTGCTTAAACCATTTTGGGTTGTTTATTGCCAGTTGGTAAATCCGAAATGAAAACGTATTTTGGAAAGTTGTTGGGAATTCCACATATCGTCGAAAGCATAATTGAAGAGTTATTTGCAAGTATTGAAAGAGAATATTTGATGATGGAGAATGCACCATATGACATGCCTAATCACGCCAGCTGTCAAGTCGTTCCAGAGAAGATAATGAACACTGAAGCAACAATTTTACATCTTTCTTATTATACTGGACATAATAAATATTGGGAACGTTGTTATAAACGTATTTACAGATGTTCATCAATGTTAGATAGGCCTGCTTTATGTCAAGGCATATGACTTTTTAATCTTATTGTTCAAAACGTACTCTTTTTGCAGAATCATAATCAGTATCAGACGTTGTAGAATTATTATCATCATCAAGTTCATCTTCTTGATGAGCACGCTTCATTCCTGGTTTCTGAGCTCTATGTTTTAATGGTTTGACAACATTGAAACTTTTTGAAAAATGCCTGGTGCTTCCATCACTAAGCGTGAGTTGTGTGCCTATGGTGACATCATGATGATTCCCTGTTGCCAGAATGGATTTCGTCATCTGCATGATCGGAAACGCTTCAATGACTTGAGGAATCCCCGTTTCTGCTACATCTTCTTGTAGAATGTTGGTCATTTTCGGAAATACGGGTGCTTCTAACCACAGCAATTTTGCATCCTTATTGGCTGCTGTTGTACCTTGACAATAAATCGTCAAACTTCTAAGGGCTTTTTGAATTAGAATTTTGCGCAAAAGATAGAGTAACTTTCGTCTCTTGCATGGTGCGGTTGCTTGGATTAGGGGATTGTAGCGATGATACAACATGTGAAGATCTTCGAATTCTTGTTCTGTGCGACGTTTTTCAGTTGCTGAAGATGTGAATGCCATTGGTCCACTTGATTCTTTGTCAGGAAATAGTGTTTCTTTATACCAGTCTTCGTAACTTTGATTGTTTTTTCTTGTATTTTCAGCTGCATCAGAGACAACATCAACTGATTTTGATGGTTGGTTGCAAGGGGTGTTTGATTCGATGCCTGAAGCGGAGACATCTGTGGATGATGGTGTTTCAATGGATGTGTCGTCATCAGTAATGAGCCATGAAGACAAAGCTGTCAATAGGGCTGGGTCAGAAGATCGCACGATGATATCATCTTGTGTTGGTGGAGAATATGAAGGAACTTTGGGGTCAAAAATACTCGGACCCTTATCGTGCTCGATTGAACGTTAAACGAGCT
>REGL01002314.1:25894-43496 GCA_004194395.1 Aurelia aurita complex sp. Pacific
ACCCGGTTATAAAATATTTCCCTCAAAAAGAGCAATGTCAGATTCGAGAATTCACACTGGAAAACTTTATGGGCAAATTATTTTTTGGTTTCAACCATACCTTGTACCTCCCTGATGGTGATTTTAATGGATGGATGCAGTTGAAATACAGGACTTTATTTGCTCTTTATTTGCTCTATTACAGGAATCTATGTATGTTAGTATGCATGTAACATTTAACGAAGAAATGAAAAGTTAGGTGTAGCATGAATTGGGGAAAGCATAGATCTAATTACAGGGTGTACAATATAATATAAGATACAAAAGTTAAAACTATATAATCTAAAAACATACCCAGTTAAAAAGGTCTCACTTGAAGGAAGGAAATGTTCACAACAGAAAGAAAACAATATTTCATGTCTCAATATTTGAGAGTAATGCTGCATTTTCAAGGTCTGTTTACTGCACCCAATATTTGGGGTTTCCTTGTAATGCAGCCTAACTCCTACATTTTAGATCACAAAGAGTGTTCCAGGCCCAGACCTTACATGTTTGGAGTGCCTCAAGAGCGTTCCAAGTGCAGAAATGGAAATGCACATGAAGAAGTGCAAAGACATGAAGGTATCTATTTTTTCATAAGAAACAGTAACTGCATTTACCATTGGGAGTCTGCTGGGCCATGCGCCATGCAAAAGTGGGGTGGAGAAGGGATCCCCTTGCACCCTCCTTGCCCCTAAAATGTTTAGGCAACTATAACAAAAATGGTGAATGTCAGTTCTCATTTGTTGTATATCCTTATGAAGATGCCAGGCCTTACCAGGAGGAAAAAAGCCAGAGCTGCATAAAGCTCTTAAAACATTGCTTTCTTTTTGAAATTTGTAGAAATCTTCAACATGGAGACTAACTGATCTTCAACAAAGACCAAATCGTACATCAAAATCTAAAAATTAAAAACATCTCTGCGCAACAGTTTATTTTTAAGAAGCTCGTAACCGTAAGTTTAAAAATGTTAGGCTTTTTCTAATCGCTGAAACAAACTACTGCGAAATAGAGCAAAATGAAATATGAAGAAATGCAGCCAAATTGCAAAATATGGTCAAATAAGCACAATGTTATTTTTTATTCTGAATTTGGTGACCAAAGATGGATTTGATTTGATTTTAGGCCTATTAAAAGTGATAATCAGCGAAATGTTGTGATAATCTTGCCATTATGTTATCAAGTTCCTGTCTTATTTCCAAAGCAGTATTCCCTTGATGATTGTTTCAAATTATAGACGCTTTTTGCCAATGTTAACTTTCCAGAGACAAGAGTTAGCCTAAACTGTTGAAATATCTGCTGCAATCTCATGGTTATCTGAAAGGAAGGAAGCAGTGAAGCCAAATGCTCTTCCTGATCTATAAATCAATGTTAGATAAAATAAACTGAAAGGGAATAGACATAGCTATAACTCGTAGCCACTATAAATAGGCTGAAGAAACGCCCACAAACCCATTTGTTTCCTCAGTTACAGATATGGCAAAAAAATTTCATGAAATGTAATTCCAGTTTTAGTTATTTAGAATTTATAGTATGCATTGTTATGTTCTAGGGCAAGGTTGAAGACCAGAATGATGCGGAGGGCTGTGCTATTTGCCTTCATAGTTTGGGCTATGGGGAGCTATTGGCAGCAACTGACAGTTGCAACTGTCTTTTCCATCAGGTGTGTCTCAGTCAATGGCAAAGAGTGCATCATGGGGAAAGATTGTCCNTAGTACGCATTGTTATGTTCTAGGGCAAGGTTGAAGACCAGAATGATGCGGAGGGCTGTGCTATTTGCCTTCATAGTTTGGGCTATGGGGAGCTATTGGCAGCAACTGACAGTTGCAACTGTCTTTTCCATCAGGTGTGTCTCAGTCAATGGCAAAGAGTGCATCATGGGGAAAAAGATTGTCCAAAGTGTCATGCAAAATTTCTTGATGTGATCTTCCTTACAGATCTTACTGGTGCTAGCTGTGAGACCCAAGTGACAGGAGAAAAGTCAAACTTGGCAACAAGACCCAATATTGACACTCAAGAAACTGCTGTGCGTCCAGATGAGTTTAATGATTGTTCTTCCTCTGTTTCAAGTAAAGACAAGCCCTCAACGCTGGCTGAAGCCCTTCAAAGGAAGTTGGTGGATGAATGCCAAAAACGTCAAACCGACATCAAGAGAGAAGGTGAGATTGATGATGAATACAATGAGCATGTGTGCATTAATATGCATGTAAGAAGAACACAGTTCTGGCCAGACCTTTGTGCCCAAATTGAAGATATGGATGAGGAGGACTGGAAGCCAAAAATCAGAGTGGTATTTGTAGGCGAAGCTGGTGTGGACACTGGGGGGTTAATGCGTGAATTTTACTCACTGCTGTATAAAAGTGTACAAGGCCCACTCATGAGAGGTCAGTCTCCATATTTGACCTTTACACATGACCAAACGGCCCTTAATAAGAGAATGTACGAGCTGTTTGGCAAATTGGTTGCCATCGGAATCCTAAATGGTTTGCCGGGCCCTAATTACTTAGCTGAAGTGCTGGCACGACACATCTTAGAGCATGAGTTACTGGAAGATTGTGATGCTATTAGCAAAGAATTGCCTGGAGATACTGAACAAGCAGTAGCATTGAAAGAAAAGCTTGAGGCATTGAGTAAGAGCAAGGATCAATCTGCATGCAATAAAATGTTTGATGATCTTGAAGAAAGATTTGATTTTGGGTATACAGCAATGAGTCTTGACAAGGTAGCATTGTTTCAAGCAGCAGGAAAACACTTCATTGTAAGCTCCTGTTTTGAGGAAATTGAAAGTTTCAAGGCTGGTTTGATGACCTTTGATGTTCTCCCTATTCTAAAAGCATACAAGAAGGAAGCACTTCTAGTTTTCACTGAGCAAGAATTGTCTGTCAAGGACATGGAAGAAATGTTCAGTGCAAAACTAGGACTCCCTGGTTGCAATGAACGAGCAAAGGAGGAGACAGTGCTTTTCAATTGGTTCTCTTTTCTTAAGAGTTGCAAAAAGGGTAAAATTTCCAGAAATGTTATTTCTCTGCAAAGCATTGAGAGCCGAGTAGAAGTTGATGACCAGGAAATCATAGCAACCGTTGGATCAAACACAACTCCAGGAGATACAAGGGTTCTTTTCCTCAATGATGTCTTACAGTTCATTACAGGATCTTATCACAAACCAGCTGTTGGTACCCGAGGTTATATTGAATTTGACCACAGTGCTGATGAATCTTCAGGGGCCAGGATAGTTGCAAATACATGTGCAGCTACCCTAACAGTTCCCACTACCAAAAGATACACTGGATCACCAAAAGAATTTATTGCAAACTTTTCTGATGATATCTTTGATGGTCCAGACTTTGGAAGATGCTAAATGCAATTGACTGAATTCGTTGTCTTCAATCTAAACAGCATTCGTTTTGTTTGGAATAGAGTTTTGTTCAGTAGCACCATATTTCCTCAGTTAAGCGCACAGACCACTTATCACACCAATATTTTTAGAGGTCTCGGAGTCATAAATTCACTGATAGATGACAATATATCCAACAAATCTAGGATTCTTAAGACTACCCTCATATGAGCAAACTCAGACCGGTCTGAGTTTCAGATCGGTTTGAAACTCTTTCCGTTTGCAAATGAAGCCCTTTGTAGTGCGCACACGATGCAGGCAAAATGAAGCTCAGGTCAACCTAAAACTCATTTCGGTTTCTCAGGCTGGTCTGAGTTTTCAGGTCGACCTTTCCTGGGCGCAATGAATTTTCAAAACAAATAGGAGTGAGAGTCCTTGTGTTCCTTTGGCAATCAAAACAATCAAGATTTCATTCAAAGTCAGCCAGCTTGGTCTAACTGTTTTGAAGTGAAACAATGATAAAATCTATTTCATTCAAAGTCAGCTAGCTGGATCTAAGACGACCCTCACATGAGAAACTCAGACCGACTTGAGTTTCAGATCGGTTTGAAGTTTGGCTGTGTATGCTAATTTGCCTCCCCCTCACATGAACATTCTCAGATCGGTTTGAGTTTAGCTCACTTGCTCTGCACATGCGCATTTCACAAAAATTTTCCTAAATACAAACAATGCGTGCGTTCCCAGTCAATCAGAACAATTATTATTGGATTGTTGAAGATATATCTTGGTTTCTTTGATTGCCAAAGGAACACAAGAAATGTTACTCACACTTGTTTCTGCTCACATAAAAATTTCAGGTCGACCTGAAAACTCAGACCCACCTGAGAAACCAAATGAATATCAAGTTTATATACGAGTTCCATTTCGCCTGCGTCATGTGAGCACTCCAAAGGCTTTGACCGCAAACCGAGACAAGTTTCAAACCGATCTGAAACTCAGATCAGTCTGAGTTTTTTAATGTGAGGGTATTAATCTAAGAATCCAAAAATATCTCTTGGTCGTGGATTGCAAGTCTAAATAATATTACTGTTCAGCTTTAATTTGTTACCGCGCTTGACTGCACATTGTAGAATTAGAAATAATTACTTTTGTTGCT
Organism: Aurelia aurita complex sp. Pacific; assembly: GCA_004194395.1. Classification (NCBI taxonomy): domain Eukaryota; kingdom Metazoa; phylum Cnidaria; class Scyphozoa; order Semaeostomeae; family Ulmaridae; genus Aurelia; species Aurelia aurita complex sp. Pacific. The sequence goes on from REGL01002314.1 coordinate 30,403, forward strand.
AACATTGTTCTGTTTTACATTTGAAGAATGAAAATAATATGGAAGGGCAAGGGGAGGTATTCCACTGTCTGGTCATGTCTGGGATGAATGTTCGGTTAGCTTTTGGCAAACAATTCTGGAAATGGGGGTACTTTTGTTGGGAATTTCCTGGGATTAGGGTCTAGTTTTTACTAAAATTGCTGGTAATGTCCTTTTTAGGTGAATTTTAATGTTAGGTAATGCAAAAGTCGTGGTAATACTTTGTTTACGGTTGCACAAAAATAATACAGTTGTTTCATTTGTAGAAACCTCATTTGTATTCTAGGCCTAAATTCTGAGAGTACGTCATAACCAGGGGCGGCGGACAGTGCTATTAATGCTATTTCGTTAATAGCAATTTTTTTCCAAAGTAACGTTCTGCTTCTGTATTGAAAAGATAAATGTAACGCAAATAATACGAGTAAAAGTTTTCAACGGATCTTTGATTTTCCTTTCCAGTTCCTTCATTCCGTCATTTCTTTGACCCCTCAGTGGTATTTGATATTGTGATTGCCCGACTTAATCCACTTAAAGGATGCCGCTTGCATACTTTTCTGAGTCGGACAAACGCCAGACTTTATTGAAACCCACGCTGTGNAATGAAAATGATATGGAAGGGCAAGGGGAGGTATTCCACTGTCTGGTCATGTCTGGGATGAATGTTCGGTTAGCTTTTGGCAAACAATTCTGGAAATGGGGGTACTTTTGTTGGGAATTTCCTGGGATTAGGGTCTAGTTTTTACTAAAATTGCTGGTAATGTCCTTTTTAGGTGAATTTTAATGTTAGGTAATGCAAAAGTCGTGGTAATACTTTGTTTACGGTTGCACAAAAATAATACAGTTGTTTCATTTGTAGAAACCTCATTTGTATTCTAGGCCTAAATTCTGAGAGTACGTCATAACAGAGATCCTTTTGGCGCATCCCCATGTATCGCGCAATTGTGAAGTGCCTCCCCTTGGGTGGAATGGGTCTTGATAAAATCGTATGTATGAGAAAAAAGATTGCATTATATTAAGTGCTGAAAAGTTGATGTACTGCTTCTAGTGTCTGTAAATAGATGTCAATTCCGAAGCTATCACTCTTCTGACAAGGATTCACCAAAGACTGTAATGCTTGGGCATTACTGGGGCTCAGCGTAAAATTGTTCGTGGGTACAATTATACCATAATCCTGTTCGTTGCAAGCAGGTCCTTCGTAGTCAATTCCATACATTTGAGCATCTTCCTGAAATAGCAAGTACAATTTACACTGAGGGGATGGAATATCTACGTACTCTTTTTTATAAAGATCGCAACCCTCGTATCGCAAAAAATATGAAACTCTCGCACTGGAAAGACTGTACTCAAGCAACTATCTATTTTAGCCATTGAAATCCGTTGCATTTTGTTATCTTTGGTGATTACGCTGTGCATTTGATTTGCGTAAGGTGTATGATATACTGTCGTCTGTAAATGTGTCTTTGAAACTCTGAAAGTTGTGACATTACATAACGACTGAATTCCCTGAATTCGTTTCAGCTCCACTACAGTTTTAACCTCGAGCTACCACGGGGGGGGGGGGGGAGACATTGTCATTTAAAAATAGATAAGGATGTCCCGAAAAAAGTGTTTCCTTGTTAGAAGATCATTGCTGCTAAAGTACTTGTTTGTGCTATAATCTTATGCATTGCATTTTCTAATAGGGAAAAATTTGAAGGAGTTTTTCATGCATTTTTGGTACTTTTCAAAATAATCTTCATAGTGTATTCGCATGTTTCGAAAATAGTTCTTCCTACCGGGTGTCCCAAAAAATTACTCCTGTTTAAAAAAGTCACCAAAAATTGATTATCAAACCTTTGATAAAATGTCCTTTTTGAGTTGTTTTGTCAAAGGCCCAAAAATATTCATAGATGATAAAATGTTTGCTTTTGATACAGCAAGGTAGAACAATTACAAGTTGAAAAACCTTATTTTGAGCCATAGTTTTTAAGCAAAATACTCAATCTTGCCTAAACGAGTCAAAATTTTCAGATTTTCTATCATCATTGAGGTCTGCCATTTGTCATTATGACCAAACTGGAAGCTTTGCATGCATAAAAAAATTGATCTGGCAATCATCAGTGCTTTTTTGCAGTATGATTCAAAACATATAGCCCTAAAAGAGTTAAATTTGCTACTTTTTAAGCCAATTGCAAGATCAGCTATACAGTGGAAAATAATTTGGTCCTGGATATACTTCTTGACAAAGAAGACGAAGAAAATTGAAGATCGGTCGTGAAATCAAATTTTGGCGATTTTTCAAATAGGACTACTTTTGTTGGGACACCCGGTTTAGAGCTGGGAAACGGACCCCAAATGCATGATCAAGAAGAAAAATCTATTCTGATTAAGCAAGCAAGAGGGAAATTTTGTTTGAGTCACTGTAGTTGTTTGGAAACTTACGTCAGATGATGGCTCCCATATTTCTTGCGATATGTTTGAGCTAGAAGCCACTATGTTGTGCAGACCCATGATCCACAATTGATTTGGGGTCATATTTCCAGCACTGCTTATCTTGTGTGAGTCCCAGCCGGTAGCAAACATGTTTAAATGATTGTTTATTCTAGGAACGAATACAAATTGCAAGCAAAAGTGATGCATTTCATTATCAATGTCAAATAATTCTTCTGACTCCAAATGACTGAATACGCAGTAGTATATATATAGTACACCCGTGTAAACATCCACCCAAAGCCTTTCAATCCTTTGGTTGTGGACACTTTTGCCAGCGATAAAACTGCCTCTATCTGGTCCACGCATGGGATTGCTAAACATAAATGCTGCAACATCGACATTTTCAATACCTTGATCGCCTCTGACTCGGGATGGCAGTCCATGTTCTTCAACAGCTTCAAGAAACGCCGATAGAACGGTTAGAGCAGTATTGTTTGAACTACATCTTAGGAACATAATTTTTCGGGAATATCCATCGATACAGCCGTGGACCACAAGACGCCATCTGAAATCGGATATACAAAGGACGCATCAAATATATAAATGTGACAAAGAAATAAACATGAACGGGAACCGGGATAAAAGAAACTGTTATCAGGCTAGAAATTCCAAAGGTAAATGTTTTAGGACAGGCTACTAAAGATGGAAAGGACAAATTTACTGTGAAATTGTTCTTTTGTTGTCAATATATTTGATGAGTTTGGGCACCCCTTGGAAATAGCTGAAATGTTTCGTATTGCTTGTTTAGTGCTACAGCTGAATACCCACAACAAGCTTTTCGACATCGCAACATGTGACAAAATTATAAAGTATGATACAGGCCTTTTTGTTGTCAAATTTGTTAGCTCTGACGGAGACCGACCAACCGGACCTACAGTACATATTTTACAATATGAAGTGTACCTGATTAACTTATGGTTGCCGTCTAAGTGCCACAGTGAGAGTGGACCAGCAACACTATACTTTCTGCGATATATGAGTTTTACTTGCATTGATCGAAGTAGGACTCCTTCAGGGTCAACATTTCTCATGGAGGAGCGGACTCGTGATTCCTGCACTCTTACTTTCCTGCTTTCCAAAATGCCACTCATTCGTCTGTATCCGCAATTTGGGAAGTCCTTGAGAATGTCTTCAACTAGTTTATCCAACTCTGTATCGCTTAGGTCACAGTATTGCTGGGAGATGGAGAATCCGTAGTGTTTCATTCTCCTCTTTATAGTGCTCTTGCTAACGTGAATCATTCTTGATATCTTAGAAACTGAGAAACCGTACGCGATATAAAGTTCTAGCTGTTCCTTAGTGATGTTAAATGCAGGCCTGCCTTTGTAATCACGTTTTTCCTTTTCGGGGACATACCCATACCATGCGTCTTTGTTTGCACGTGCAAAAATTTCTGCAGCTTTGCCCATGAAATCTAAAACTTCCAATGGGATTGTGTACACTTCTGCGTAACGCTTTACTATGTGAAAAATATTGTCAATACGGAAAGCCAGGCCATCAATTGATGTATCGTCAAACTGTGCTTGTTCAATTTGATTTGCAATGCTTGTTAGAATTTCTTTGACATGGTGCAAGATTGTAATTGGTGGAGGAGTTATACACTAGAAAAAGAAAAAAACGAGGGATTTGCTGACATGACGCCTTTTTTCTGAACGAAGGCCGCTAGGAAGTGGGGGGGGGGGGGTGGGGCTAGGTAGTTGTGAAACAATTATGCTAGGTTACAACATGCATAAACAAAATATATAGGGTCTCTATTGTTCATGAACAAAGCCCAAATCAACAACTTCATGCGGCCCTACCATATGTGAGAAATTTATCCTTTTCGTTAATTTCAAATATGAATTTAATGAACCAACAGTACACTTTTCACAATGAGTTTCAAAACTGCTGTGAATTTAAATGGTGAGTCCTAGAATGGATGCACGTATTTTTATAGAACTAAGAATTTCGGCCAGTACTGAAAGTATCTTAAAATTATCAGATTTTGAGTTCTTGGAGTTTCAATATGAGTTTCTTAAAAGTTCCATAACAATCTTCATGTTCACTACCTGCCCCCTTCAGAACATTTCAACACAAAGTTTTTCAAGCCTTTCCTATACTTCGACTTTACTCATATACCTTCCCAGTAATATGAAACGGGAAACGGGTGAAAATGAAGTAAAAATATATTAAGGATTCTCTTTGTCAAAATAAATAGATGGTTTCTTAAAAGCAATCTGTCCCCTATTGTTCTGACCTTGGTTACTGCTTTATTTACCTTATTTACGCTGCAGCTAAATTCATGCATCACTGAGTCTCTATAGTCTATGACCCTGATTTCTTTGGATAAAGCGAATTAACACCAACTTCTGGAATACACAATAGAAATCTTTATCGATTTTATTTTCATTCATCGAAGGGGGCAGATTGCCGTTAAGTACAGGTTTCCCAGTGCTGGAGTTTCTTATTTTTTGGCGATCTAAGAGTCGAGTTTCTTGTAAACATTTCTTTCGTAACGTAACCCTGACGTACTACGATCTAGGCCCAACCTTAAACGCCAATACTGAGCATCGCTTACGCATTTTGCTCAAATAACAGTCAGATCTTCCTTACTTTGCCCCCATGAGTCCCCCCATGTAGGCCCAGCAGTCGGATTTAATATCTAATCCCCAAATGCGACTTTGCAATTGGAAAATAACTCTAGTATCGATGTCTACAAATCAAATTGTTTAGCAACACTTACCGCCATTTTCTTGTAGTGAAGCCACTTATTAGGCCCTTCGGACAGCAGCTGCTGTTTGCGCATGTTAGAAGACACAAGAAATTGTACAAAAAAGTTCCATGACGGGGCAAGCACGGGTTTTACCACGATCAGCTGATGTTCTTCCCATCACCGGCTAATGATACAACGCATTCCATGCATGGCTTCATATATTTTAAACTGCGCATTCCAACTGCGCATGTTACCACGACCAGGTGAAGTTCCCACGACAGGCTAAAGCTACCACGACAAGGTTAAGCAACCACGACATGCTGAAGTTACCCCAACGAGACAAAGGTGATTACGATTACGGTCAACAAGGATCACCATGACTCGTCGCAGTTAATGGCACATGAACTACCGACAATGATCACTGGGAGTAACCACGACAAACAACAATTACGCCAATCAACGAGTGTTACCACGACCTGTACAATTCACCATCACGAGAACTAACCATCATGACTTGTATGTGACACCACGGACACCTAAAATCACGATCAATCATTTTTGAACCCAATACCGCGTCATACAAATGGGGCTCAACAATACTTAAATACTTTTCCTTAGGGTATCTCTTTGGACAAACTGCTTGGCATATTTCAAAAGCTCAAAGGCTCGTGACATTATCTCTTGAATGAACTTTGCCTGGCTTCCCTATTTCAAATTTTCATCAATCATTACACCAAGAAATTTCGTTTCATGAACAAGATCGATAGCATTCCCATAAACTTAGAAGCAAGGGGTGATTTCTGACGTTGTTTGTTTATCTGCCTCAGCTTTTGGGCTGAACTAATGATCATGGCTTGTGTTTTGACGAGCCATCAACATCGAATATCAGCATCATTCCAGGCGATGTCATCCTTCCAAGATTGTTGAGGAGATGAGGTAGGGTAAGTCCGAGCAACCATCCATGAAATCGCGTGCAGTAGGTTAAAGCGCATGCGCATGAGCAATTTGGAGTCAAACTCGGAATTTGGAGTCAAGGAAGGAAAAGCAACGAAAAAGATGTTATCACTGCTGGAGATATTCGGAATGATAAAGTAAACAAGTTGTTTTATTTTATATTCACAAGCAAATAAACGAGTATGTAAGAGAGACTGCTTCCTTGGCTTAGTTGTACCTAGCTGTAGTGTAGGGCCAACTACTATAGGCGTAGAAAGAAGGTAGCGTACCTAGGCCAAGTTTCACGAACCTAATTAAACTGCTCTCGTTTCACATTTGGTAAAAAGAAGTGACCCTCCTGCATATCACAATATTTGATAAGAAGTCAATATTCATAAAGACTCTTGTTTGGTATTCAAAAGAAAATAACAGCTTAATGATTTCCAACTGGATGACTTTTTACATACATGTAGGCCTATTTGTTTGTTATCCAAAACCAAGAATTTGACAAGAAATTCGTATGATTTGAGACAAGTTTCTTAAAGAGATTTGAGCAGTTTACTCAACTCTTTTATTTCAAATCTTGTACAGACTACCTTGCGTAAGTTCAAATCCCACTATGAGAAATATCAACCTGAAGCCAACAACCCTGTTGTCCATGCTTCTGAGGTTGGTAAAATGAGTGCTCAGTCAGCAGAGGTATCAGTGCATCTGAAGGCAAAGCTGGCCCATATCAACCATGTTGCTGCAGCCTAGCCTGTGCTAAATGCTAACATATAAATGTTCCAGAACTGTATGTGTATCTTGCTGGCAAACCTTATATATACAGTGTGGTGATTGTCTTGAATATTTCATAACAAAGCTTTACAAAGTGATGTATGTCACGTTCTAGACAGTGCTCTATCAAGTACTTTCCAAGTAATAAAAATACAACAAACCAGCAGAAAATATAATGAAAATGTATTTCAAATTTTCTTAGCAAAACAGGTAGCATTTCTGATATTTGAGTTTGGTAGAAAGAATTTCTAATTGAAAAATGTGTGTATTTCAAAATACAACTGGGTAAACAATAAGCTGTTTTGGTCTGGACTCTACCCTCTGGACCTGCCTAGCATGGGTAACCCTTCATGGAATCATTATTCCAGCCAGTAAAGCTCTTAGGGTCATAGAGTCACTCAAGCATCTTCACCTCGACAAGGTAACAGCTTATGAAGATGGCTATTTACCAACAAAACAGAATCAGCGAATGAAACAAAACAATGGACCTAAAGTCAACACAATGTAGGAATGATATTTACATTTCTATATACAACATCAAGGACATGCTGGCAGTAAACNCAAGTACTTACCAAGTAATAAAAATACAAAAAAAAACCAGCGAAAATATAACGAATATGTATTTCAAATTTTCTCAGCAAAACAGGTAGCATTTCTGATATTTGAGTTTGGTAGAAAGAGTTTCTAATTGAAAAATGTGTGTATTTCAAAATACAACTGGGTAAACAATAAGCTGTTTTGGTCTGGACTCTACCCTCTGGACCTGCCTAGCATGGGTAACCCTTCATGGAATCATTATTCCAGCCAGTAAAGCTCTTAGGGTCATAGAGTCACTCAAGCATCTTCACCTCGACAAGGTAACAGCTTATGAAGATGGCTATTTACAAACAAAACAGAATCAGCGAATGAAACAAAACAATGGACCTAAAGTCAACACAATGTAGGAATGATATTTACATTTCTATATACAACATCAAGGACATGCTGGCAGTAAACAGGAATCTTATAAGAGAAGATTAAATCATCTTCTACTTTGAAGCCATTCCTCAAATGCAAACAATGTGAAATCTTCGTCTTCACTATTTTGGACTTGTGACGGAACATCTTGCTCCAAGAAAGAACTCAAATCATTGTCAAATTCTGAATCCATTTGACCCAAGGTGATATTAAAAATGTTTTCTGCAGTCATTTTTTGGGTGATGTTATCCCCCATGATGCCAAATGATGTGTTAGAAATTTGCAGATCAACATCATCATTGGTACATTCTTCATTGTCAATATCTGCACAGCTGCATTCATTCTCAGCTCTAGCTTCCTCTGTTAACAGCAAGGAATTGACCTGACTGACAACAACTTCTGGCTCTGCAACATTTAAACTAGCATTCTTATTTAGCCTTGGTCTTAATGCTCCCTTACACTCTTCAAATCCATACTCTGTTGGGGTGAGATAGTTGATGGCACTCTCAAATACTTGATTGTATTCATTTGCTTGAAAANGGGTGATGTTATCCCCCATGATGCCAAATGATGTGTTAGAAATTTGCAGATCAACATCATCATTGGTACATTCTTCATTGTCAATATCTGCACAGCTGCATTCATTCTCAGCTCTAGCTTCCTCTGTTAACAGCAAGGAATTGACCTGACTGACAACAACTTCTGGCTCTGCAACATTTAAACTAGCATTCTTATTTAGCCTTGGTCTTAATGCTCCCTTACACTCTTCAAATCCATACTCTGTTGGGGTGAGATAGTTGATGGCACTCTCAAATACTTGATTGTATTCATTTGCTTGAAAAATTGCCCTTGCAAAGATTTCATCAAGAGCACCATCAACTGGTGGTACTTTGTCTAGTTGGCCTTTAGCGTACTGGTATCCGATATCTCTCAGTAGCTTAAAGTTTGGAGTATCATCAACAAGGATTGTCTCCCAAGTAATCTGATCCAGTTGGCGAACATAGGCTCGGTACATATGGAAGTAAATGCGTGCATAGAGCATAAGGAAGGCTTGTTTACAATGTCGAGAGTTGCTTAATAATCCATTGCTGTCAACGAGAGAAGGAAGAATTTTATCTTTGCAAGCCTGACTATAGACTGTTAGAGCTAAATTCTTGGTAATATGTCTCTAAGTCCAGGGCTCTTATCATTACCAGTGTAGATACTGAGTGCACCTAGACTTTCTAAAGGAAAATCAATGTCTCTAAAGGAATCTGAGTCTCCAATATCATCATATAGTTTTTGGACATCAATAAAGAAGTTCATCTTAACTTTGGAACTCAAAGCTTGAAACTCTTCAACACTGGCATCTTCTTTTGGTTTTTTATTAGGTTTTCCTGTCTTGACATCTACAACCTTGTTGTGAATAGCGCAGTAGATTTTAAGAGAATGTCTTCTTATTAGTTGACTGATGAGATGGTGTTCTAACAGTAAAATGGTTACATTGTCAGCCTCAGGACAGTTTATTACTATTGAACTGCCTTCAACATTAGGGTTATGATCTATAAACCTCTTCAGTGCAAAAAAGACAACTGTGTCCGCCTCTGGGTGATAGCAACTATAATCAAATGTTGCTGTGGTGACAGTGCCAATCCTATCTACTGTATATGATGTAAAAATACCACAGTGGCCACCAATAATGACATGGGTGAAATTGTTTGGAAAATTCTTTGATCTTAAAAATGAAATATCCTGACATGATCTAACATAAGAAGTTATAATCTTCTGGCGACCATTGTCTCGATCTAGCCACCTTGTATTGTAGGATTTGATTTGCTCATTTTAATCAACATGAACACCAGTGTATCCTAATGGAGAAACTTGAACTGATGCCCTTGTTGCTTCTGTACATCCCTTTGTCTGGTCAGCACGACGGTCAAAAGTTTGAATAAACGTAAAGTGTCTCTCCTTGTTTGCATATTTCCATAGAATGGGAAGAACTGTTTGTTGAATTATATGATTGCTCATTTCATTGTAGGTGCAAGTTGGAATCTTGAGGTTACGGAAATCAAACATACAATCCCTGATCATGCAAGTGATGTCATTCAAAGCACTGGTAGCAGTTTCAAAGGATGGGTCATTCAAGAAAGCAGATTCATAGCTTTTGAACAGCCATAATGTCAGATCTGACTTTTTTGCAAAATGCAAACTAACACTATCCTTTTTAAGCAACTGAACAGGCTTACTTGACTCAGACATAGCAACTTGCATGCCAGTAGACTGTAGTAAGAGCTCAGACATAACCTCAACTTGTTTGTCAGCGTTGTTAAGAAGAGCAGCCTTTTGCTGCCTTTTTGTAATTGCCCTGGGGACAGTTAACACTTCTGAAAATTTTGGATTCTGTAGACGCCATCCACCAGCCTGTGTTATTTTTACAGAAACAAACTTGTCAACCCTGTCCTTTCCAATTTCTCTCACATTTGATAGTTCTAAATTGACAACATCAGTGTTTGAATGTAAAGCAAACATTTCTGTTGGTTCAAAATCGTCCATAGCTGCATTAACACGAAGCCTCTCAAAAAATTTTGCTCAAACTCCTTTGCCAACATGCTCGCAATCGTAGAGTCTGCCTTGAATTGATGTTTGGATGGCTTTGCTTTAAAATTATTGATGTCTAATTCTTCCTTTAAATTGCTATGGCACTGCTCTCTTTCCTGGATCATGGATGCTTTGTTTAGTACATTTTGGACTGTACCAAGTTTAAAGCAGTTCTTTGCACTGTTATTATACAAAGCTTCCAGATTCTGGTCTTGCGGTCTGCAATGCCCTGGTTCAGATGATTTGTTTGAAACCCAAAAGCATATCTAGATCAAAATCTCCATGTTTTTGCGCTTCTAAAAGTCCAAGTACAGAAAGTCCTTCTTCAAACAAGTAATTTGCAATGACTGTCAATTCAGGCTGGTATTTTGCATATTTCTTATAGAATTTCCATGCCTCTTCAATTTCAGCATTGTTGATTGATATTGCTTCACAATCAGTTTTTTCATTTTCATATTTCAAATAAGCTAGCAGCAATTCAGTTATCCCAGCCACTACATAATGATAATAAAACTGATTGGAAGAGTCAAAGTCTTTCATAGATAGTAAATACTGGACTTTACAAGCACTTGGACTATCTAGAAACGCAGCTGCATGTTTCTCAAGATGGAACTTCCCATATCTCTTCATCAGCTGGTCATGCAGGTTTGCTAGCTTGTGAAATGAACCAAGAAAAATGGATGAAATCCATGCATAACGCAAAGGGTGCAAATGGAGAAGTTGATCTAGGTGTGCTCATACCTGATAATCAGCCCCAAAAACTATCGCTTTTGATGTTGGCGGGTAGTCAATCCAGCTGAAAGGATGATCAAGCAATGATACAAAGGAGAACTTCCACAGGAAATCTTCTGTAGTTAATGTGCAAAATCCAGTTGATATATTTTCAGGACTCAATGTACTTTTCAAATGATGTTTCTCTGGGAGCATACTGTGGATTGATACTAAATTTTCCTCTAGTTGTTTTCTTTCAATTGCATTGACTTTTACACACTCAACTAGAAATTTGTTAAAATTTGCCAGGACGTTTTGCAAACTGTTTTGACCTGTTGTTTTCTCAATTATATCTTTTGCTCTCTCAAAGTTCTTGATTGCTACATCAAATTTCTTGTTTGCAGCTAATATTACAGCTAGCTGATTTAAGGCAGTGGCAAGAATGCTATGGCAACTAGGTAATTCTGTGGCTGTAGTGCAGCAAAGTTCTGCTTTCTCCAGAGCTGCAGTAAACTTGCCCTGGCAAGCAAAAGCACAACTTGTGAGGCTATGTGCACAGATAGAAGGATGTGTGTCAATTATGTCACCCTCTTGAAGTGCTACAACAGCGAGTATATCAATACAATGCTGCGGTGAGCCTAACTGAATACTGCAGTTTGCTGCATTGATCAACAATGAATTGCAAAGCTGTCTTAGGGAGACAGAATTGAACTTGACAAAAAGAGATGATGAAATTTCTTGAAGCTTGAGAATATTACAGTAAGCATCTATTGAAAGTGTCCTTGACTTAGCTACAAAGCCCTGTTTCCTTAGCAATTTAGCATGGATAATGGAAAAAATTATCTTGTCAGCTTTTGAAGAAACAGATGGCTGTTTGTTAACATGCTCTACAACAGACTCAATCAAGTTTATTGCTATAAAAACACCATCTTTTTTATCTTTTAGTTTCTCAACAATAATTGTGATGATCTTTCTCAAGGATTGTTCGTTGTCTGAAATTTTGACAGGATCAGATTTTAACAATGGGTTGTCAACAAAACCCCATGGTATAAAATACAACGGGGACAGTGACAGCTCATTCTGATCATTAGCAAATATTGTCTCTTGATTGAATAGACTAGATGCAAACAAGAAAGGTGATGTAGCAATACTGGGGATGTAACATAGCTCATTGAGACCATAATCATTTGATGTTAAATCCAACAATTTTTTGACATCATTAATGTTTGATGAACACAATTTTTCCATCCTTAGGTATACAGTGTTTGATGTAGGAAAAACTGTTTCTCTTTGCAGTAGTCTTTCTGAGGGCATGTCTAAATGATCAATTGTCAGTGGTGGGATATTTGTATTGTCATTACTTCTTGACTGGGCAAGCCCACAAACAATCTCATCACATGGCAGAAACTCATGCAGCTCTAGAAGTTTATCAAAACACACTTTGTCCATTCTTTTCTTTGGTTGTTAAATGAAACACTGATGTCTGAATGCTTTGAGCTTGTGGTCTCTCAAATAGATCTTAAAAAACCTGCTGACCTTTTATGTACTCTAGCTGAGAAGTTAGAAAATGTGTAAGTCTCTCAGCATTATGGATAGATGTAGATTTAAGCATTGTTTCCAAATTGTCTGTTTCTATCCAGTGCAAATTGGATGGTGTTCTTTATCCCAATAGTATTCCAAAGATATCTGGCTACCTTACTATCCTTCAAGTACTTTGAGTACGAGTATGATAGACCGGTTTTGTTTAAAGCAGACATCAAATTCTTGCTGCATGTAAGTGACACCTCATTTGATAAAACTTTCTGCAGAGGTGTGATTGCTTTGCAGTCCCTCATTTTCTGTCGTATTGTATGAATTGAAAGACATTTAAACAGGTTTGCACGCACAGAATGGTTGCATGGCTTTGTCATTTCATTACCTGTCAGGACAAGGTCAAATAGCATCAAAATAAAGGGTG
>REGL01002317.1:3058-32236 GCA_004194395.1 Aurelia aurita complex sp. Pacific
AATCATACATGGAAAGGTTGAATTACTTGGCGGTACCTGTGAGTTAACCAGAATGTACGAAAACTGAATTAGTATCTCAAGGATGTTACATCCTTTAGTTCTGCGGTGAAACTGCTGCAAGGACCTGTTAAAAATAAGATTCTTCGTGGGTTCTGGTTCTATTTTGAAACATGATTAAAGTTTTTGATTAAATTTTGTGTGGAGGATCAAAATTGCTTTCAACAAGCGAAGCCACGGCAAGACTACAAACTTTTCAAACACTTGAAACTCGTCAGAGTATGATATCTCAGGTAATAACCGACAAATCTCCGGAGCTTTGAATGAAAACCAAGCGTGTTCAAGCAATTTCCAGAACGCCATATTGTAGAAATATTCGGGAAATTCGTTCGTGATTTTGATACGTTTTTGAAGGTTTCTTGAAGCGCCTTTGTCGAGAAAATGCCTTGTAAAATTTGAACGGAGTAACCTATTTTAGCCAGAAAAAATCTTCAAATAATTGAAAATGCTGGCTGTACAATCAGAAATTGCAAAACATTATTGCTTTGATATTCAGGGAGCAATAGCCTTTCAAACGACGTGCACTTTTCTGATTCACCTGGTACGACCTTTGTTTTCGTTCTTGTCGTCATCTCTCTGTTTTAAAACTAGGGTTGGGTCGACAGATGGGCCTAACATTTTGGCGGAGGAACGAGAAGACAGAAGGCACATTATAACAGGGCGAACGACGATAAGAAAGAAACGAAGGTTGTTTTTCAACAATTCTTTCTAACCTGTGATCGATCACCAAACAGTTAATCCACATACAATCGCTCAACGAACATGGCTCATCTCAGCAGCATCAGTGATCGACCAGAGTGATTCATTCATTCAATGAACATCTTTTTTTTGACCACAGTGATTCAATCACTCAATCAATATCGAAGTGATCGACCAAAGGAATTCAATCATTCAATGAACATAATTTAGCCGCAAAGACAGCGGAAATTCTCTCTCTCGTTTCAAATTTACATTCAACTAGGCTCTACATAATACAATTACAAAACAATAATAAAGTCAGAATTTTCGCTAGCTCGCTGTTCATAAAAGCCCTGTTGGTAAATAATGTAGGAATTGGCGAATGATCTTATAGTTATCTAAATAACTGGCCGTTCCAAATGTTTTGTTTGTTTGTTTTTAATTTAGCAAATATTACATTTTCTATTGGCTAAACAATGCTTCAATGGCTCGTTCAACGTTCCAGGAATGTGTTGATAGTGCTATCCGACTTCGTTCCTGTAGGGAGAGACAAAGAAGTTAAGGAGAAGGAAACAAATACCGGGTGAGTCTTCCGTAACACGTTGGTAACACGTTTGGTTCAAATCTCCTGAATTACCGCGAAATACGAGAATAAAGCCTCGTGCCGAGGAAAATATTTGAATAAAAATTCAATCGAATTTATCAATTTCGTCCTGAAGAGAGATCATTCTTTAATGCTACAAAAGAAAAATAAAAAATCCCATAAACGCGTTTGCAGTTTAGGCCAAAACTCAAAAGCTCTGGTTTGGAGGTTGAGGCAAATTTGGACTTTCAGGATTAATATTCCAACTATCAGTGCATCAATATAAAAAAAAAGGTGTGTATCTTCAAGTTAACTATAAAGGATTACTTGAAACTTATCAGCAACCGATTAGACCTAAATTCTTGTTAGTAGCTCCGATCAAATCTGTTGCGCTCTTTCTGGGACACCCGGTATTTGCCGATATCATCGTGTTGATATCCAGGGAAACGTGACCTTTCAGACGGGCAGTCTTTTTATTGACTCACCCGGTAGCTTACGGAACTTGGAATGAGTTTTCTTACCACATCGAATCCCATATCTATTAGTTGTTTGATTTTGCTTTCGCATGTTGTGTCTTTGTCTGGAACTATAAAAAAAAGATACTGGTTATTGTTGGCGAGAAGAGATGCGCTTTGTCGGAGGAAACGTATGTGTCCCCCCGTGCAGTAGGTTAATGCTCGTGCGCCCGTCAATATATTGATTTATCTATTTATTGATTCAATCAATTTATTGATTTATCGATTTATTGATTTACCAATTTATTGATTTATCGATTTATTGATTTATCAATCTATTGATTAATCAATTTATTGATGTATCAATTTATCAATTCATCGATTTATCAATTAATTGATTTATCAATTCATCGATTTATCAATCTATTGATTAATCAATTCACTGATTAATCAATTCACTGATTCATCAATTTATCAATTAATTGATTTATTAATTTATTGATTTATCAATTTATCAATCTATCGATTAATCAATTTATTGATGTATCAATTTATTGATTCATCGATTTATCAATTAATTGATTTATTGATTTATCAATTTATTGATTTGTCAATTTATTGATTTGTCAATTTATTGATTTATCAATTCATTGATTTATCAATCTATTGATTAATCAATTTATTGATTCATCGATTTATCAATTTATCAATTTATCGATTTATTGATTTATCAATTTATGTTTACTTCTCACTTTGCTTCATTGTGTAGGAAATCGGATATCTATCAGCATTCGCACTATTTTCTTCCATATATAACATTGTTACCGTCAAAAATCTGATGCGATTGCAGACAAGATTCTCTCAACTAGTAATTTGAAACAAAAAAACCGAAAGAGTTTCTTAGGCTAGCACTCTTGTTGTGCATTCCAGAAATTGTCTTTGAGAGCAAACATGAGCATATTTCGATATAAAGGATATATCTATCTATCTCCGGCATCTTTTTTCTTTGGTTCAGGAGCTGATTAATTATACCCAAAACAAATAAGAAAATTGAATCGCCTCCCTATCGGCTCTTTAACCAAACAAATTAAATACCCGATGCAATGTGTAGATATATCCTTCGTCTTTCAATCAATGCTCATGGTTGCTCATAAAACAATTCCTGGAATGCAAAACGAGAGCGCTAGCTGCCTGGCTTTCAGAGAAACTTTTGCGGCTTTGGTTGTTTTAAATTACTGGTTGAGAGAAATTCCATTGTTCGCGATCGCAAATCGCTTTGAATGCGGTGTTAATCAAGAAGAACTCCTGGTATTGTCTTACAAAGTCGGTCCTCGTTGGTCAAGATAGCCCCTCTCTGTCTACCTATAAATGTAGACTAAGTAGCAAATAGCTTCATTTTGTTCTAATTTAACATGATACATATTCCTTTTTATTTCAATAGTATTTTAATTGATAGAATGATAACAGAAGCAGCCATCCAATATATTGAGAAATCCGAACGTTTCATATAGTAGAGGCTGTCTGCGGAATGGTTGATCGGTGTTCCGTCCGACATGGGGTGAGACTTCTTAATTACGAAATGTATTGATTGGGTAGTTGGTCCTGCTGGATAACCATGTCCATTCAACCAGACGTTGCTATTTGGCAACTGTAGGAATAGATAGGACCAATTCCTTCTCTTCAGTTGAAGGGATCCATATCAGACCGGCTTCCGGTCAGCCGTTTTATCAAGCAGCCTCAGTTCTGCTCAGCGATCAGGATTGTCGTTTTTGTTCCTTTCAATGGTAATTTTTCTTTTGCGTTTAATTCCTTAGTTAACCGTAAGTGTCACTCATTGTGGGAACTCGCTGTTTACGTGCCCTTTCCTGCAATGAGTGGCACAGTAGTTGTATTGTTGCATGTTTCTGAATAAGGACAGATTTTGTAAGACAATAGCATGCAATGCTTTTGTTGACATGTGAATTCAAAGCGATTAGTGGTTGCAGAGAAAGGAAATCCTCTCAACTATAAATTCAAAACAAACAAAGCCGTAAACGTTTCTCTGAAACCGAAGTAGCTAGCGCGCTCGTTGTGCATTCCAGAAATTGTTTTTAAGAGCAAATATGAGCATATATCGAAAGAAGAAGGATATATCTACACATCTACCACGGGCATTTTATTTGTTTGGTTCAGAAGCTGAGCAGTAAACTGCAATGTCAATCAAAACCAACTCGCGCTATTGTCTTACAAAATCTGTCCTTGTTATGTTTCTGTTTTAATTTATATAAAACAAATTTTAATTAGGTTTTTGGCATGATCCCCTAGCCATTCTTGGATGATGGGGCCAGCCACCGTTTATAAAGAATTGAAAATGAATAAATGAATCTAACGTGGTAGCCATACAATGTAACTGTTATGATTATTATGAATACCAACCTCCTCCGTAGACCTGAGCCCAATGCTTCGCAGTTGTTTTAAATGCTGTTAGATCATCCCTATACTGTGGATGAAAAAACAAACTGAATTGTGACATAGTGCGAATGGATAAACCACCTCATACAAAATAAGATAAGAATCATTCTATCCAGGACAGGTTTTTCTCTGTCCAGGATAGATCTTTTACTGTCCAGGACAGATCCTTTCCAGGCCACCTTTTTCCGGTCCTGGACAGATTTTTTACTATCCAGGACAGATTATTTACAGTCCTGGACAGATTTTTTACTATCCAGGACAGATTTTTTTTACTGTCCAGGACAGATCCTTTCCAGGATAGATTTTCTACTGTCGAGAATAGATTTTTTTACTGTCCAGGACAGATTCCATCAAGGATGGAATTTCTACTGTCAAGAATAGATTTTTTTACTGTAAAGGACAGATTCTATCCAGGACCGATTTTTTACTGGATCTGTACTGGATAGAATCTGTCCTGGACAGTAAAAAATCTGTCATGGATAGAATCTGTCCTGGACAGCAAAAAATCTGTCCTGGACAGAAAAAAATCTGTCCTGGAAATGATCTTTCCTGGACAGTATAAAATCAATCATGGACAGAAAACAAATCTGTCCTGGACACAGTAAAAAATCTGTCCTGGACAACAAAAAATCTGTCCTGGAAAGAATCTGTCCATGACAGTAAAATATCTGTTCTGGACAGTAAAAAGTCTGTCCTGGAAAGAATCTGTCCTGGACATTAAAAAATCTATCCTGGACAGAAAAAAATCTGTCCTGGAAAGGATCTGCCCTGGACAGTAAACATTCTGTCCTGGACAGAAAAAAATCTGTCCTGGAAAGGATCTGTCCTGGACAATATAAAATCTGTCCTGGACAGAAAAAAATCTGTCCTGGAAAGGATCTCTCCTGGACAGTAAAATATCTATCCTGCACAGAAAAAATCTGTCCTGGAAAGGATCTCTCCTGGACAGTAAAAAAATTTTTTTTTTTATATTCTATTAGAAATTTACAATACAATGTTACGGACTACTCTCCTGCGAACTACTTTACAATACTACAAGGACGATGCCATGAGGAGCAAAAGACTATGACTACCCCATGGCATTGTTTAAAAACGCTAACCTACATACAATTTTACATAAATGCTACAAGCAACTAAAAAATCTGTGATGTAGTAAAAAATCTGTCCTGGACAGCAAAAAATCTGTCCTGGAAAGAATCTGTACATGACAGTAAAAAATCTGTCCTGGAAAGAATCTGTCCTGGACAGTAAAATATCTATCCTGGACAGGAAAACATCTGTCCTGGACAGTATAAAATATGTCCTGGAGAGAAAAAAATCTGTCCTTGAAAGGATCTCTCCTGGACAGCAAAAAATCTATCCAGCACAGAAAAAAATCTGTCCTGGAAAGAATCTGTCCTGGACAGTAA
Organism: Aurelia aurita complex sp. Pacific; assembly: GCA_004194395.1. Taxonomy (NCBI): domain Eukaryota; kingdom Metazoa; phylum Cnidaria; class Scyphozoa; order Semaeostomeae; family Ulmaridae; genus Aurelia; species Aurelia aurita complex sp. Pacific. The sequence goes on from REGL01002317.1 coordinate 8,692, forward strand.
AAAATCTATCCTGGACAGGAAAACATCTGTCCTGGAAAGGATCTGTCCTGGACAGTATAAAATCTGTCTTGGACAGAAAAAAATCTGTCCTGGAAAGGACCTGTCCTGGACAGTATAAAATCTGTCCTGGGCAGTATGAAATATGTCCTGGACAGAAAATAATCTGTCCTGGAAAGGATCTGTCCTGGACAGTATAAAATATGTCCTGGAGAGAAAAAAATCCGTCCTTGAAAGGATCTCTCCTGGACAGCAAAAAATCTATCCAGCACAGAAAAAAATTTGTCCTGGAAAGAATCTGTCCTGGACAGTGAAAAATCTATCCTGGACAGGAAAACATCTGTCCTGGACAGAAAAAAATCTGTCCTGGAAAGGATCTGCCCTGGACAGTAAACAATCTGTCCTGGACAGAAAAAATCTGTCCTGGAAAGGATCTGTCCTGGACAGTATCAAATCTGTCCTGGACAGAAAAAAATCTGTCCTGGAAAGGATCTGCCCTGGACAGTAAACAATCTGTCCTGGACAGAAAAAACTCTGTCCTGGAAAGGATCTGTCCTGGACAGTATAAAATCTGTCCTGGACAGAAAAAATATGTCCTGGAAAGGATCTCTCCTGGACAGTAAAAAATCTATCATGCACAGAAAAAATCTGTCCTGGAAAGGATCTGTCCTGGACAGTATAAAATATGTCCTGGAGAGAAAAAAAATCTGTCCTTGAAAGGATCTCTCCTGGACAGCAAAAAATCTATCCAGCACAGAAAAAAATCTGTCCTGGAAAGAATCTGTCCTGGACAGTAAAAAATCTATCCTGGACAGGAAAACATCTGTCCTGGACAGAAAAAAATCTGTCCTGGAAAGGATCTGCCCTGGACAGTAAACAATCTGTCCTGGACAGAAAAAACTCTGTCCTGGAAAGGATCTGTCCTGGACAGTATAAAATCTGTCCTGGACAGAAAAAATATGTCCTGGAAAGGATCTCTCCTGGACAGTAAAAAATCTATCATGCACAGAAAAAATCTGTCCTGGAAAGGATCTGTCCTGGACAGTATAAAATATGTCCTGGAGAGAAAAAAAATCTGTCCTTGAAAGGATCTCTCCTGGACAGCAAAAAATCTATCCAGCACAGAAAAAAATCTGTCCTGGAAAGAATCTGTCCTGGACAGTAAAAAATCTATCCTGGACAGGAAAACATCTGTCCTGGACAGAAAAAAATCTGTCCTGGAAAGGATCTGCCTTGGACAGTAAACAATCTGTCCTGGACAGAAAAAAATCTGTCCTGGAAAGGATCTGTCCTGGACAGTAAAAAGTCTGTCCTGGAAAGAATCTGTCCTGGACAGTAAAAAATCTATCCTGCACAGAAAAAAGTCTGTCCTGGACAGTAAAAAATCTGTCCTGGAAAGGATCTGCCCTGGACAGCAAACAATCTGTCCTGGACAGAAAAAAATCTGTCCTGGAAAGGATCTCTCCTGGACAGTAAAAAATCTATCCTGCACAGAAAAAATCTGCCCTGGAAAGGATCTGTCCTGGACAGTAAAAATTTTTTTTTTATATTCCATTAGAAATTTACAATACAATGTTACGGACTACTCTCCCGCGAACTACTTTATAATACTACAAGGCAATGCCATGAGGAGCAAAAGACTATGACTACCCCATGGCATTGTTTAAAAACGCTAACCTACATACAATTTTACATAAATGCTACAAGCAACTAAAAAATCTGTGATGTAGTAAAAAATCTGTCCTGGACAGCAAAAAATCTTTCCTGGAAAGAATCTGTACATGACAGTAAAAAATATGTCCTTGTGAGAAAAAAATCTGTCCTTGAAAGGATCTGTCCTGGACAGTATAAAATCTGTCCTGGGCAGAAAAAATCTGTCCCGGAAAGGACCTGTCCTGGACAGTATAAAATCTGTCCTGGACAGTATGAAATATGTCCTGGACAGAAAAAAAATCTGTCCTGGAAAGGATCTCTCCTGGACAGTAAAAAATCTATCCTGGACAGAAAAAAATCTGTCCTGGAAAGGATCTGCCCCAGACAGAAACAATCTATCCTGGACAGAAAAAAAACTGTCCTGGAAAGGATCTGTCCTGGACAGTATAAAATCTGTCCTGGACAGAAAAAAATCTGTCCTGGAAAGGATCTGTCCTGGACAGTATAAAATCTGTCCTGGACAGTATAAAATATGTCCTGGACAGAAACAAATCTGTCCTGGAAAGGATCTCTCATGGACAGTAAAAAATCTATCCTGCACAGAAAAAAATCTGTCCTGGAAAGAATCTGTCCTGGACAGTAAAAAAGCTATCCTGGACAAGAAAACATCTGTCCTGGAAAGGATCTGTCCTGGACAGTATAAAAGCTGTCCTAGACAGAAAAAAAATTTGTCCTGGAAAGAATCTGTCCCAGACAGTAAAAAAGCTATCCTGGACAGAAAAAAATCTCTCCTGGAAAGGATCTCTCCTGGACAGTAAAAAATCTATCCTGGACAGAAAAAAATTTTTCCTGGAAAGGATCTCTCCTGGACAGTAAAAAATCTATCCTGGACAGAAAAACATCTGTCCTGGAAAGGATCTGCCCTGGACAGTAAACAATCTATCCTGGACAGAAAAAAATTTGTCCTGGAAAGGATCTGTCCTGGACAGTATCAAATCTGTCCTGGACAGAAAAAAATCCGTACTGGAAAGGATCTGTTCTGGACAGTATAAAATCTGTCCTGGACAGAAACAAATCTGTCCTGGAAAGGATCTCTCCTGGGCAGTAAAAAATCTGTCCTGGACAGAAAAAAATCCTGGACAGTACAAAAAAATCTGTCCTGGACAGAAAAAATCTGTTCTGGAAAGGATCTGTCCTGGACAGTATAAAATATGTCCTGGACAAAAAAAAGCTGTCCTGGAAAGGATCTCTCATGGACAGTAAAAAATCTATCCTGCACAGAAAAAAATCTGTCCTGGAAAGAATCTGTCCTGGACAGTAAAAAATCTATCCTGGACTGGAAAATATCTGTCCTGGAAAGAATCTGTACTGGACAGTAAATAAGCTGTCCTAGACAGAAAAAAATCTATCCTGGACTGGAAAATATCTGTCCTGGAAAGAATCTGTCCTGGACAGGAAAACATCTGTCCTGGAAAGAATCTGTCCTGGACAGTAAAAAAGCTATCCTGGACAGAAAAAAATCTGTCCTGGAAAGAATCTGTCCTGGACAGTAAAAAATCTATCCTGGACAGAAAAAAATCTGTCCTGGAAAGGATCTGCCCCGGACAGAAACAATCTATCCTGGACAGAAAAAAATCTGTCCTGGAAAGGATCTGTCCTGGACAGTATAAAATCTTTCCTGGACAGAAAAAAATCTGTCCTGGACAGTATAAAAGCTGTCCTAGACAGAAAAAAAATCTGTCCTGGAAAGAATCTGTCCTAGACAGTAAAAATTCTATCCTGGACAGGAAAACATCTGTCCTGGAAAGGACCTGCCCTGGACAGTAAACAATCTATCCTGGACAGAAAAAAATCTGTCCTGGAAAGGATCTGTCCTGGACAGTAAAAAATCTATTCTGGACAGGAAAAGATCTGTCCTGGNAAAACATCTGTCCTGGAAAGGACCTGCCCTGGACAGTAAACAATCTATCCTGGACAGAAAAAAATCTGTCCTGGAAAGGATCTGTCCTGGACAGTAAAAAATCTATTCTGGACAAAAAAAAATCTGTCCTGGAAGGGATCTGCCCTGGACAGTAAACAATCTATCCTGGACAGAAAAAGATCTGTCCTGGAAAGGATCTGTCCTGGACAGTATAAAATCTGTCCTGGACAGAAAAAAATCGGTCCTGGACAGAAAAAAATCTGTCCTGGAAAGGATCTGTCCTGGACAATATAAAATCTGTCCTGGACAGAAAAAAATCTGTCCTGGAAAGGATCTCTCCTGGACAGTAAAAAATCTACCCTGGACAGAAAAAAATCTGTCCTGGAAAGGATCTGTTCTGGACAGGAAAACATCTGTCCTGGAAAGGATCCGTCCTGGACAGTATAAAAGCTGTCCTAGACAGAAAAAAATCTGTCCTGGAAAGGATCTGTCCTGGACAGTATAAAATCTGTCCTGGACAGAAAAAAATCTGTCCCGGAAAGGATCTCTCCTGGACAGTAAAAAATCTATCCTGGACAGAAAAAGATCTGTCCTGGAAAGGATCTGTCCTGGACAGTATAAAATCTGTCCTGGACAGAAAAAAATCTGTCCTGGAAAGGATCTGTCCTGCACAGTATAAAATATGTCCTGGTGAGAAAAAAATCTGTCCTTGAAAGGATCGGTCCTGGACAGTATAAAATCTGTCCTGGGCAGAAAAAAATCTGTCCCGGAAAGGACCTGTCCTGGACAGTATAAAATCTGTCCTGGACAGTATAAAATATGTCCTGGACAGAAAAAAATCTGTCCTGGAAAGGATCTCTCCTGGACAGTAAAAAATCTATCCTGGACAGAAAAAAATCTGTCCTGGAAAGGATCTGCCCCGGACAGAAACGATCTATCCTGGACAGAAAAAAATCTGTCCTGGAAAGGATCTGTCCTGGACAGTATAAAATCTGTCCTGGACAGAAAAAAATCTGTCCTGGACAGTATAAAAGCTGTCCTAGACAGAAAAAAAATCTGTCCTGGAAAGAATCTGTCCTAGACAGTAAAAATTCTATCCTGGACAGGAAAACATCTGTCCTGGAAAGGACCTGCCCTGGACAGTAAAAAATCTATCCTGGACAGAAAAAAATCTGTCCTGGAAAGGATCTGTCCTGGACAGTATAAAATCTGTCCTGGACAGAATAAAATCTGTCCTGGACAGAAAAAAATCTGTCCTGGAAAGGATCTCTCCTGGACAGTAAAAAATCTATCCTGGACAGAAAAAAATCTGTCCTGGAAAGGATCTGCCCCGGACAGAAACGATCTATCCTGGACAGAAAAAAATCTGTCCTGGAAAGGATCTGTCCTGGACAGTATAAAATCTGTCCTGGACAGAAAAAAATCTGTCCTGGACAGTATAAAAGCTGTCCTAGACAGAAAAAAAATCTGTCCTGGAAAGAATCTGTCCTAGACAGTAAAAATTCTATCCTGGACAGGAAAACATCTGTCCTGGAAAGGACCTGCCCTGGACAGTAAACAATCTATCCTGGACAGAAAAAAATCTGTCCTGGAAAGGATCTGTCCTGGACAGTAAAAAAGCTATCCTGGACAGGAAAAGATCTGTCCTGGAAAGGATCTGTCCTGGACTGTATAAAAGCTGTCCTAGACAGAAAAAAATCTGTCCTGGAAAGAATCTGTCCTAGACAGTAAAAAATCTATCCTGGACAGGAAATCATCTGTCCTGGAAAGAATCTGTCCTGGACAGAAAAAATCTGTCCTGGAAAGTATCTGTCCTAGACAGTATTAAATCTGTCCTGGACAGTATAAAATATATCCTGGACAGAAAAAAATCTGTCCCGGAAAGGATCTCTCCTGGACAGTAAAAAATCTATCCTGGACAGAAAAAAATCTGTCCTGGAAAGGATCTGTTATGGACAGTATAAAATCTGTCCTGGACAGAAGAAAATCTGTCCTGGACAGAAAAAAATCTGTCCTGGAAAGGATCTCTCCTGGACAGTAAAAAATCTATCCTGTACAGAAAAAAATCTGTCCTGGAAAGGATCTGCCCTGGACAGTAAACAATCTATCCTGGACAGAAAAAGATCTGTCCTGGAAAGGATCTGTCCTGGACAGTATAAAATCTGTTCTGGACAGAAAAAAATCTGTCCTGGAAAGGATCTATCCTGGACAGTATAAAATCTGTCCTGGAAAGGATCTCACCTGGACAGTAAAAAATCTATCCTGGACAGAAAAAAATCTGTCCTGGAAAGGATCTGTTCTGGACAGTATAAAATCTGTCCTGGACAGAAAAAAATCTGTCCTGGACAGAAAAAAATCTGTCCTGGAATGGATCTCTCCTGGACAGTGAAAAATCTATCCTGCACAGAAAAAAATCTGTCCTGGAAAGGATCTGTCCTGGACAGTAAAAAATCTGTCCTGGACAGCAAAAAATCTGTCCTGGAAGGAATCTGTCCATGACAGTAAAAAATCTGTCCTGGAAAGGATCTCTCCTGGACAGTAAAAAATCTATCCTGCACAGAACAAAATCTGTCCTGGAAAGAATCTGTCCTGGACAGTAAAAAATCTGCCCTGGACAGAAAAACATCTGTCCTGGACAGTAAAAAATCTGTTCTGGACAGTAAAAAGTCTGTCCTGGAAAGAATTTGTCCTCGACAGTAAAAAATCTATCCTGGACAGAAAAAATCTTTGTTCAGACTTTCCAAGAAAAATCGGTCCTGGTGCAGCTAGGGCAGATTTTATAATACAATAGCATATGTTGCTTTTAATTGTTTTATTTGCTGACCATCAAATCACTATTACCAAGTGATATCAGCAAATCAAAGAACGCCGGGAAATAAGGGACGAAAATTCATTAGTCTATCTGCAAGCAGGCTAATGCTGGAGCTATTGTAAGATAAATCACAATTTCGATGTCTTACCTGTCTCGCAACGACTTCATCTTGAGGGTCCGATGGTTCTGGTGACGCTAATAAAGCCTACGAGGAAGAAAAAGAACGTTTAAAACAGAATTGAGTTTGCTTGAAAACAGTGTTGTTCAAGGCTCAAAAAAGAAGTAGCTTGGCAGAGGCACTACCAAACGACGGGAGGAAAAAAAGTGAGAGAGACTTGTAATACTTGGCAAGCTGAGTTGCTGGCTGGACAAGATTGTGTCCAGTTTGGCATCCTTTGACAAAAAGCCAATATCCAGTCATATGCTTGGAAATAACAATGATGCTAAAGACTGTAAGGGGATAACCTTTGATAGTCTCGTCGTATGGTCCGAGCGAGACTCTACGATGTTTTTCTCTGGCAAATGCGGACGTAAGGTTCGATAACTCATGAATATTAATGAGCATACCAAGTATTACAAGTCTCTCTCGCTTTTTTCCTCTTCTCGTTTTTTTTGGCGAGAGAGACTTAGAAACCCGTGAAGATGTTTCTGAATTTTCACCCACCTTCATAAAACGCAACCAGGACAAAAAATTGCTTGAAATTTCCCGAATTTGTTTGAAGAAATCTACTCTCCAGATACTTGGGTATACATACAAGTTTCGATGCCGCTTAAAATGTCTCCAGGATTGGCGGAGTTGTGGCAACAAACAAATCGATAAGGCACTGAGCCTTGAACAATAGAAATTCTGGCCTTGAGACAATAGTAATAACAATAGAGATTGTTGAAAGAACGACCCGAAAATGCCAAAATCTGCGTTTTCCATTCTTCTTGCTATTGTCTTTCCGCTAAAGTTTCTTTTGTCCAAGATTCAATGCCCCTATGGTTTCTATCTGAATTTAAAAAATCTACAAAGGCTTGTTCACGCATTTCAAGTCACGTTGCAATACTCTAGGGACGTTTCTGTATTATACTACTTTTTGCATTCATGGCACAAATTTTCCTTGGTGCGAAATAAGTTATAAAATTCAAAAGAGGTCCTATCAATATCACCGAAATTGCAGTGGCGTAAACAGGCCTCGACAAGCCTTCCCCAATTTTGCCTATTGGAGAGGCAATAACTCCGCCAAACCTGGAGATATTTTTTCTGGCATCCAAACTTGAATACCCGAACATCTGGAGAGTAAATGTCTTCAAAAAAATTCGGGAAATTTCAAGCAGTTGTTTGTCCTGGTTGCATTTTATGAAGGAAGGTAAAATCTAAAAAAAATGCTCACGGCTTTCTTTTGTCTTCTTTGCTTGTTCGCCGTCTAATTGGTCAGTGAAAATGAGGCTTTAGAGGTTTTGGCCATGGGCCACGAGCGAAAATCGATGGAAACATTTGATTCCTATGCTACGTATATCACTGATTTCCGTACGTTAAAATTTGCCACGTAAAATAAAACAATTTACAAGAAATAAATAGAATTTACAAGTTTTAAAAAGCTAAAGAATAGATAAAATACGATGACAATGCTCATTAAATAAATACGTTAAAAACACCCCTAATTGCAGTGGCAGGGATAGCATTAAAAGGTCATATTGACCCTATTTCCATAATGATCCCCTTTGAGGTGGTCGCAAGAGAAAAATAATAATAGTAAACATCAGATGTTAAAGTGATTTTGGATGAAGCATAATTTAGTAGGGCCGAGTCATATATATGAGAGAGGAGGCGTGTTTCAATAGAACACATATACGTTGCTTTCTTCTCTCTGTATCTTTTGAAAAAAAATTTCCTTTATCTTGTGTTTGAACGAGTTTATATTGTTTGTAGTTTTTAAAGCAGAAGAAAGGCTATTCCATATTTTTGGCCCCAAGTAGGACAGGCATTTTTGCCCAGTGTTACTTTTGCGAAATGGGAGGTTTAATTTAAACTTAGACCTTCTCGTTACTCGGTTTTGGTCGATTGGGTGATGACTTTGACTTTGATTGTACATGACCGTACATGACTTTGGCTGGTAATCTGGGTGAGGGTGAAATGTAAGAAAACCTACACAAGTCAAAGAGAAAGAATGAGTAGAAATAAACTTTACTCAAAATTACCTGTATCGAAATCATGACTGTTCGTAAAGTCATCGCTGCAGCCCTGTGAACAAAAGCATTCTGTATATACATGTAATTTACATTTAATTTTTTCTGCGAAGCAGAATGATAGTCTCGTTCAATAACTCCGAAATAGATTCTGTGTCTGTTTTCAACAATTTTCGCTGACCTACCGGGTGAGTCGGAAAAAAGAATCCCCGTTTGAAAGATCACAACTCCCTGGATATCAAGACAATGATATCGGCAAATATATAGTTTAATGGTAGAAATGTTCAAATCTACTATGAAATTTACCTGACTGAAATCGGCCGCTCTATTCTGAAATTATGAAGGATTTGCTCGAGAAAGCCTATTCAAAAAACTTTCAAAACGTGCCCAAAATCATGAACAAATTTCCGTCATTTCTGCCTTACAATGACCTTACAGCAATGACTTGTGGACCCTTTAGCACGTGCCATCCTCTTGGGAGGATGAACAAGTCCTCCCCCTGGTATCGATGACCTATTCAAGGGGATTCCATTCTCCCAAGAGGACAAAATAAATGAATTTATGTGAGTGTCATCAATTCTAGGAAGGAAAATTTGCTCATTGTTTTCATCCGTTTTTGCAGGTTTTTGGAAGTGGCTTTTTGCAGAAAATCACCCATATCCACGGGAAGGAATGGCCAATTAAGGCCGGGTAAATTACTGAACCTAATTGAACATCTTGGCAATAAAACAAGACAGTTTTCAATATTATTGCTTTGATATTCATGGAGCAGTGGCCTTCCAAGCGGGGATTCCTTTTTCTGACTCACCCGGTATTGTGGCTTTAAAAAATATTACTGCAGTCACCACAGACATTAGCGCATTGGCAGTATGGAAAGTATGATATTACAGTAATATCTTATTCATGCAACATGCATAGAAAAATAGCATCCAATGGATGATCAATTGAGTTATGGCAATTCAATAACCAATTGGTCAGGCAAATAGAACCATTTTTGTGAATTTCACGTATCGGAACTATCGAAGGTTCTTACATGAAGCCATTGCCTGCACAAGTTGCTATTGACAACAGCAGTAAACATTTTGACAACAATCTTTATGAGCAAACCCGGTACACAACACTCTCTGACTATTGTTATTGCTATGTAGTTTAATGATATCAGTAAAGAAATTCACTCCAATAACCTCTGCATTCCATGTTGCCAAAAAACTACACAAAATGACAAACCACCAAGTGGGCATCCATGGAGGTCGGAGGGAGCAAACTTCTTTGTAGGAAAGCCACAGACAGAGGGAAAGGGGCACCTATCCTCCACAGTATCCTCCAAAAAAAGCTTTGAATGATAAGATCGTTTATTCCAAAGGAAGCTGATCGGTGTGTACCATCTTAAGTACAATCTTGCAAAGTTATTCTCTTCTGTAATCCCTAAGTTTAATTAATGTTGTGTTTATTGCACGGTATCTTGTAAGTATTTAGGTTCAGTGTAATTATGTGGAATTGTATTTAGGATAGATCGATGAATAAAACTGAAACTGAAAAATACGCTGGAGAAGAGTGCTGTAGAAAGTCTCTATATGCAGCATAAAGTATATTGTAAGATATCTCACCATTGGTCTTTGAGTATATCTAAACATATTGCACCAGTGACTGAGCTAACATTTGGATGCCAAACACGAGTTGCGAATTTTACCTAAAATAAAGCAGCTCAAGCTCAATGTGTGAAAACATTCATTTAAAGTAAAATAACGATTTGCTTTCAGATAGCAGCAAATAGGTCGATTGTCTAGAATAATAATGAAATACTGGATTCTTCTTTTTATGGATTTTTTTTGTCTATTCTACCGGGTGTTCCAAAAAAATGTATACGGATTTGGCTGAATCTAGCACTGTGAATTTAGCTTTAATCAATGGCTAATCACTCTCAAAATTTTCCTTGATAGTTAACTTGAACATAGATACCTTGTTTGTTGGTATTGGTGCTGTGAGAGCAGACATGTTAATATTGAAAGCTCAAATTTGCCTCTTCCTGCAAAGCAGAGCTTTAGCCTTTTGGCCTAAGCAATTTCTTAACGCACAGCGTATAAATCAATGAGAGCCTTGATAAAATTTTGAAAAATGTTATATCTTGTGTTATTCTGTTTTCCAGAAGTCACCCCCAGTCACCCATTGGGAAGTTTCTTAATTTTTAATTAATTTCAGTTCTTAATTTCGATGTGGTTCAGGAATTTGCTTAGGCCAAAAGGCCAAAGCTCTGGTTTGCAACTCGACGCAAATTTGGGCCTTCAAGATTGATATTTTTTTCTCAAAGCACCAATACCAACAAACAAGGTATCTATGTTCAAGTTAACTATCGATGAACATTTTGAGAGTGATTAGCAATTGATTAAAGCTAAATTCACATCACTGGAGTCAACCAAATCTGTATACATTTTTTGGGACATCCGGTATCAAGATCTCAGTACACTTTACATCCACAATCCCAACTGCTCACCATCTGGAACAAATTTTTATCTGTCCTTATTTCATGTATTTGCACAAAAAAACTTTCTGCTATCTCAATCATTCGCCATCTCTGAATCAATTTTAACTTCCTCTCAGTATTTAAGATAGTGGATGTCAACTGCTGCTGTTCACTTGCAGTACAGACCTCTGGTAGAGAGCAAAGGCCGTGCAACTTGTTGAAACTTGTAGTCCTTTGTAATGCATTGTTTTGTAATAAAGTTTCGTTGATAAACAATACTATTTATCAATTATCTAAATTGTAAGTGCTATTCATAGTGGGAACTTGATAACCATGTGTCCACTTCCACTGTGACTAGCATAATGTATCTTTTGTTTAGTGTATCCGTCAAATGTAGCTTTATGGAATATACAGTTTTTTAATTCCTACATCTTAGCCTGTAAGTATACATTTTAGCCTCAAGAGTCTGCATGAACAGATGAAACTAGTCGACAAAGAAACGAGTGATATTTTTGTTAATACCTCCTTCTAGTTTGAACCAATACATGTTTAAATTTATTCGACCTTCGAGTATATGAATTAATGATATCCATGCAAGTTCGGAGAACTTTCTATTGTTCTATTTGCTGGCCAATTACACAAGATGTTGTATTCCCTCAAGTGTCTCTTGTAACGCTTTTTTCGGCCATTTATCATATTCTTACGAAACTTCAGCAATAATAAAATTGGTCCTCGAATAGAACAATGCAAAACACTCAGAATTTAGTATGGGTAACAAGGGCAGATTTTGTAATACAATAGCATCAGTTGCTTTTGACTTTTTAGCGCACAGTGTCATATAGATCAATTAGCAAGCCAAACCAAGCATAGGGCTCAAATCTTTCACATCTTTAAACAGGTGGGTGTAAAATCATATTCCGTTTTTCTTTGAATTGAATGTCTTGAAAGGAACTCACAGTACTTTGCTGTAAATCTGCCGTGGAAAGTTTTGGATATCTTGATTTTTTTCAAAATGGCGGCAATTTAATGATTTTTGAGAAAATTGATGGACAATTTTGTTAAAAATTTAAATCATCGTAAATCCTAAACCAAAGGAGGAAAAATCAAGTAACTTTCAAGAAAACCATAGTTTATGAAGGCCTACAATATGGTGAAAAGCAGAAATAAGTATCTTTTCTGGTTTAGGATTTAGAAATTTGATGACGTCATGGCCTCAAATTTAATAAATGCCGCCATTTTGAAACTAATCAAGATATCAATAAATTTCCATGGCAGATTTACAGCAAAAACGCTAAGTTCCTTCAAAGCCATTTAATTCAAAATTAATTTTAATAGAATTTTACACCGACCTTAAAAAGATTGGAGCCCTATGTTGCAAAACCATTACTCAGTGGAAAATGTTTTTCACCAATACATAATAATCAGGTATCAAATGAATTACCTTGGGTGGGTTAAAAGGGTATGTCTCTGGTATGTCAATTGTCAGCACATATCTTCCACCTTCAATAAAACATAACAAATTAAGGCTACATCTCTATAATTGTTCGAAATACTGCGAACTCCCCCTTTTGTAAATCACAATAGACCTTTTAGCTATTCTGAAAAGAATCAGAATCGAACAACATTTTGCTACATTTTGTAGAATGTTCGAATGTGCACAATGGTGATAGAACCTTTAACGCCATTCGATCGAGCGTCGCGTATAAAAATGTATAAAAATAACGCTCGATCCAGGCTCTTTTGTAGAATAGCTAAAAGGTCTATGGAAAAGACGACAACTCTGATTTGTTCGCTGATCAATGGAATTGGTAAAGCGTTTTGGGGCATGCGCGAATTAAAAAAGGAGAAATGAAGGATGATGACCTTGTAATCGCTAGTGTGCATATTCCAAAGCGCTTAAACGGGGGTCTAGCTCTTCTGCAGAAAATCCGTAAGATTTTCACTGATAGTATCCCGAACAAATAATATACAAGGGACATGCTCCATTCTACCTTGGCTTTCACATTGAGAACAGTTCCAACATTGGTTTATTTCAGCCTGGTTCTTTGGAAATAACTGATGGAGATGAAAATCACTTTCTTGAGTTTACGGAGTTGTTTACTGTTTGACGACGGAGCCCCTTTAAAGGACAAGTCCGGGGTTGGTATGATTGATGATAAAATACAAGATAATACTGCTATGAATGATGTATGATACTTTTTTCCACTATTTTTCGCCTTCTCCTTGTGAAATTACATATTCACAAAAGCAACTTGAGCGAAGTGATGTCATATCGCGCAAACGAAAACGATGCTGTGCGATTGTTTTTCGCCTCTTAATCGCTGTTAGCCCCTTTATCGTGTGCTCATGCATTAAAAATGGCACAAGAACGCGATAAAGAGGCTTGCAACGATAAAGATGCGAAAAACAATCACACTGTCTCGTTTTCGTTTGCACGATATGACGTCACTTCGCTCAAATAATTGCTTATTTGAATACGTAATTTCGCAAGGAGAAGGCGAAAAATAATGGAAAAAGGTATCATACATCATTCATAGCAGTATTATCTTGTATTTGATCATCAATCATTCGAACCCCGGACTATTCCTTTAACCCTAATCCATATGGGCATATTTTGAGCTACAACCATTTATGGGGCCCTCTGAAAATTGCCTTAGACTAACCAGAATTCAATACAACTTGGCACAGTTACAGAACAAGTAATTTGTAGCTTGTAGCATCAGTTGGGTGTGGCTGCCATGCCTTGTGATGTCACAGAGTTGAATATCAATGAAAATCAGGCTTCCAACTTAAATTAAGAGTTTAAAGAAAATTGGCACAAACTTTAAAATGCAGTTTTTGGTTCAATTTTTCAACATATTAATTTGATGAGAAAATATTATTCTATTGAAAATAACGATTTTGGAGTGATATTTTGGCAGAAATTAGCCAATTTTGATGACCTCATTTGTGCTATTAATTCATTCTAACAAACCTCCCCCCCCCCCATATGGATTAGGGTTAGGGTTAGGGTTAGAAAACGAAAAACGACTATTCTCAATTTTTCCAACCTTCTCGATTGTTCTAACTGAGGTATATCAGGCATGCAACCAACGAACTGCAAATCTTGGGCAGTTTATGTGTATGTGGTGGCATGCATCAAAAGACAAACAATCCTTTATTTACTCATTAATCCTTCATTTACCTTCATATGGTGTATCTGGAGGTCCAGAAATTTCTCCTCTAAGTTTTGTGTATGTGTCATCAACCAACTCAAGTTTGATGTTGTTCCTTTGTGCCTAGAAAAGAGTTGAGCAAGTTTAAATTGAAAATATCTTTAACAAATTGACTAGGATGAGGAACTGTAGACAATTTGTAGACATTGTAGAAAATGTGTACATCAATAAGTTGAAGACATTTTTAGATATTTTTAGTTTTTTTAGGTCCTTGTAACTTATCATTTTAAACCTTATTAAACAGCCTTATTAAATTATTAAACAGTTTTGAAAGAAGCTTGAAGACTCGAGGACAATCTTTTGATAAAGGTAGAATACCTTATCAAATGAAATCTGGAGTTGTTAAATAGTTTGGTTTCTCATTATTTATTTAATATTCAATGTCCATCCCGGCCCATCCATCCCGGTCAGGTTTCCATTGGTCTCAGGAATCAATATGCCTTTCTAAAACAGTATCCTAAATACTTCTAGCAAACTCTGGATCACGATTACAAACATTCTTGATGATTGGGTGGTCTAGAAAATGTATTTTGGACAAGGTGTCAAGTTTATCCTATTCGGCAAGGTGACTTTTAACCATCTCAGATCGCTGTGTGTGCCACCCGAATGTTTGGCATAAACAGCCAAACATTCCGGTGTTTGGCTGTGTATTTGTATTTGTGTGACATTGAATAATTGGTCACAGCAATTCAACTTGATTGCTTATAAAGCAAAACACATTTATCAAAAATTTAAAACACTCAAACTTGAGATTTCTACAGTAGATTCGATAGAAACTTCAGCACACATTTTACTTTCATAAGAAACAGTATGCTCAATTTTCGAAAGCTAACAAAGAAGAAATGGTGCTACAGTACACTAATCTTTCATAATAAACCAAGGTGCTGCCGGGCTGGTAGATAATTTCATAAATTTTAGAAACATGGGTGGTGGCACCAGGGATGACAGAACCAGTGCTTGTGCAGTTACGATGCAATTAATATACAATTAATTGATTTCTAAATCCTAAATCACCAAAACAATTTCATAGAAATTTGATTAATGTTTATTTATCACTTCAGTGTTTTTGAAAGTTTCAAGGAACAAGATTATACCTCTAAACATTGAAAACAACAAAAATTTAATGTTCCCCTAACGGATCATATCTTGACAAGTATTCATCATTGGCCCATAAACTATATAGAGCATTTGTGTTCCGCAAATTATACCTATGACCCAGTTCCGTAATTCCGCAGTTCTGAATTCCGTAATTCCATAGTTCCGTGATTCCGGATTCCCAAATTCCGCAGTTCCGGATTCTGTAAATTACACCCGTTGATAAAGGAAGGGAAACGTACTCATCAGGACACTAATGTGACTTGGACTGACAAAGAATGTTCAGCAGATTGGTGACATTGTTGAGGATACTGAGGACTGCCCCTTTTTTCTGAGCCTTTTTATGCTTAAATTTCAAAGCAGATCAACACAGCTGGGAAAAATATTACCATGCGCGAGAATCTCTTTGTTTGAACTCTGCTAAGTCTTGTTTGGATTGTGGCCGGATTATCCAGCCAAATTCTTTCCACAAAACCAAGCATGCTTTCTGTGCATGATCACAGGTTTCCTTTTTGGGGGATAACCGAACCGTTGCTTTGAACTTTGACGATTTGTATCCCCAACAAGACAGCATAATTCGATTTGCCAGTATGTTTCGTTTTTGAAAAGGAATGGGATTGGCACTACTTTCATGACTCGTGAGTTTGATTCCCCTTATTGAAAAAGCTTCCTCGTTGATCAAAATTAACCTCATCATAGTGGATGTGGATGAGATTTATCCGGATAAAACCACTTACACTGCACCAGAACTAATTCTCTGAACTAATTTAATCCATTTTCATAGCTGAACTAATTCTGCTTGGATAGCTGCTCTCAAACTGGTGCGGATAGCTTGGGTCTAGCGTAAACAAAACACCTATCTGAATGAATTTTGATGCAGTTAAAATTAAGCTGGCACAATGTAAACGGGATCTTAAAGACAAATGATGGATACATTGCATCTGGCTTAAAATAGAGCAAAAGATGGCTGCATGCCTTCATTTGTCCAATTGATTTGATACTCTCTCGAGATCATCAAATACAATTTTCAGATTGTCCAAGACTCTAACTGAACTTGCCTTATGTACCGGGTGTCCCATAAAAAGTGCTCCTGTTTGAAAAATCACCAAAAATTGATTATCACACCTTTTGATAAAACTTTCTTTTTGACTTGTTTTTTCAAAGACCCAACAATATTCATAGATGATAAAATGTTTGCCTTTGATACAGCAAGGTAGAGAAATCATACATTGAAAAACCTTATTTTGAGCTATAAATTTGAAGCAAAATACTCAATCTTGCGTAAGAGTCAAAATTTTCAGATTTTTTATCATTATTAAGTCTCCAATGATAGTGCGCATTTCTTTTTGTAATTTATGACCAAACTAGAAGCGTTACATGCACAAAGAAATTGATCTGGCAATCATCAATGCTTTTTGCAGTATGACTCAAAACCAGGTAGCCCTAAAAAGAGCTAAATTCGCTAATTCTGAAACCAATTACAAGAATAACTATATAATGGATAATAATTTGGTCTTTGATCTACTTGACAAAGAAAGAAAATTGAAGATCGGCTGTGTAATCAAATTTTGGTGATTTTTCAAACGGGAGTACTTTTTTTGGGACACCCGGTATATCTCTGTCGTCATTCGTCTCTAAGGAAAGTAGAATTTCTGGCTTATAATCGGGTAAATGTTCCATTGTAATGTTGGTTCCAAATGACCTCAAATTTATTGTTTACATTTTTGTGACATCATAACCCAAAACCAACAGTATTTTGATCCGTGATATCGAGCATCAAGGCGTTTTCCTAAATAATAAACATTGGAAGCCAGTTAGTTTACGACGCAAAATCGCAAAGATGCAATGACGTAAAATAAAAAATCACGCATTACGACATCATGTTACAAATTTTGCGGATGAAAATAATTAAAAGCGAATTATCAAACACCTGGGGCTGGGGTTTCGCTGTGCAACGTTATTTAGGCCCTTTGGACAAAGCTTTGAAACCGACCCTAGAAATGATTGAACAAGATGGCGGATATACTTGCCTCTTCGCTTCTGATGACTTCTTTAAATTCTCTCTTAATTCTTGCAACTGCTATGTTTGACATTATGGAATTATATGGCCTTAAGCTCTTCGAATGACTTTTTCTTTCCACAGTGTAGGATAAGAAACCATCCCCTGTTTAGCCAAAGCAACGTACTCTTTTCCAGGTCGAGGCTCCATATGACGTCATAATAAAGTAACAAATGATTTGAATGATCAATGATCGCTATTTCCTGATTTCCTGGTCTTCTAACAGGTCTCAAATTTCAGCTTTATTTTCTCATAAACTTTTGTAACTTGAAACTGTAATTTTCCAGAGATGTTTTGACACTGTACAGGACCTGTATTACTTGTTTTGAGATCCCACTAAGTAAATTTGGGAAAACTTCTAACAAACATAGAGTAGTTCTAAAATGTTGGCTTTAAAAATATAGAAGCTTTCAGTCGCAAAAGTGTGCTATAATTTAAGAAATTAGTGGCTTTAAATTTGCGGGAATTGATGCTAGATCTGGTTAGAGGCACGCCCCGAAGTCACAACGAATGGTTATCACTTATCATACCCAAGTTCATACCTCACTGTCAAAAAAAATTGGTTTCTTTCCTACAGTTGGTCCTCTTTTGAGCTCCCCTGTTACACGTATTTTCTTATACGAAATCTCAACAAGTATTGGGAAAAGTTATTGAAGCAAGGGAAGCAGTAGTTTGCCTTTGTCTTGGAAGCCTTTGCACATTTTTTACTTTGTTTTCACTCGTTCCCTGTATCATACCACTAGCATGGAAGGCGCTTGAGTAATGTCTAGACCTAGTCTAGTCTAGACGTTGGATTTGCTCCAAAAGTGTTCACGAGATGAACTAACACGAAACTCATAAGAAACTCAAAATACTGAAAAACTGAAAATTTAAAGAAGCGTTCAGTCCCGGTCGGTGCAATGTTAATGAAGACATGACACCCCGTCCATCCATGATTTTGCTGAGAAAGGGGTATATTTGAAACAGAATCCTAGGACCCAGAATCTCAGAAAAAAACAGGGTATCTTTCTTCAGAAAATATCCCAACCCAAAAACAGTTAAATGCTGGTGGACTTGGGACTCTAGAATAAAAGTCGAAATTCACCTGGCCCAAGTTTGATACCCCAAGCTTTATGAGATTCTACTGTTTTCTCAGTAAAGTGAATCACAATAACGTGCGAAAATCCCAGACCTTTACCTTTCTCTCAGAACCAGTTTTTGTACTGTAAAGATTTCTTTAGGGCTTGATGATACTCCTTTAAAGAGGGTTACCTTCAAAGTGTTCCATGATAAGGGGTCTTTTCATCAACTGGAAAGTCAGAGGAAAGCGTATCTTATGAAATGGTATGGACGAGCGTAATGTACCTTTTACTATCGAATTGTACCCACCGGGCATTCAAGCACTTACAATATTTCTTAGAATTAAATACAATAACAAAAAACAAATACGAAAACGGTTAAGGAAAAACAAAATACAAGACATAACGGACATAAGACATAGCTGCTGCCTCCCAACAAATGATTATTAACCTACATTCGTTTTGTGTTTTCGATAAAGCAAATCGTTTCCTCCATAATCATTTTATTCGCATTCACACATAGATCGGAACTTCCAAAAAGGAGTAGATTACAAAGCGATTTGGAGTCCATTCCAGGGCATTCAGTACTGGCTCCAATTCTTAGTTTCTTATGAAAAGACAGGTGCATGTCATGTAAGACTCAGACAGGACAGTATATGAACTGAAGTAACAAATCATAAGTAGATATCTAACTAATACTAATAAGACCATGTTTTTTTTAATGCTGTTAATCAAAGAACAAAGTAACGACCATCTATCAAATCTATTTGGCTCTTGACACAAGTTGAGTTGAGCGCACGGGGGGGGGGGGATTCTTGGCCAAATTTTGGGTAGGGGTCTGCCGCGAGCATATTCAAAATGGTACCGTTGGCTAGACTAATTTTTACGAAAATGGT
Organism: Aurelia aurita complex sp. Pacific; assembly: GCA_004194395.1. Classification (NCBI taxonomy): domain Eukaryota; kingdom Metazoa; phylum Cnidaria; class Scyphozoa; order Semaeostomeae; family Ulmaridae; genus Aurelia; species Aurelia aurita complex sp. Pacific. The sequence continues at coordinate 28,031 of REGL01002317.1, forward strand.
ACCCTAGGCTAGACCAATTCGACCATTCTCTGGACCAATTTTTACGAAAATGGTACCCTTGGCTAGACCAATTTTGACCATTTCCTGGACCGATATTGTCAAATTTGAGCCAAATATGAAATCATGACCGTTCGCTAAACAAATTTTGTCAAAAATTATACCCTTGGCTAGACCGTTGTGGGCCAAGATTGCAAAAAAGTATACCCTTGGCTAGACTCCGAAAAAGTATACCTTGCTCGCGGCACATCCCCAGGTACCTTTACTATGGAAGAACCCCCTCCCCCCCCCTCCCCCATGGTTGAGCGCAAAGCAGCAAAAGTCGTAACACTATAGCGATATTTCATGATTTTCTATATTCATAAAAAGAAACCAGCTACCTACATGTCATAATTATACAGGAACCTTTTACCCGTCGTCTCAATATTCACTCTTCTACCAGTTCGTCTCCAAATATCAATTAGCAAATATTTACAAAAAAACATCATTTACAACGAAGGGTTCTCAACAAGTTAACTGGTAAATATCTGGTATAATTATTACTGGTATATATTTTGAAAAGAGAGTTAATTAATAAATCGATTGTCTAACTTTGATTTCTGGAATAAATTCTTCATTTTCGACAAAACCTTGATCTTCCCCATCAATATCATTTTCACCAGAATTATAAAATTGTTCTGCATCTTCCTCAGTCAGTTCTTCTGTTGGTGTTTTTCGAGGACTTCTCTGACAAATATTTGGTTTGATTCCGAATCGCTCTGAATGAAATTAGTAAAGGTATTGAACATTTAAAGAGAACCTGCAGACGATAAAGGCCATAAAATCTCAACAGTAGAGCTAGAAGGTTTGCCAAAGAGTAGGGAAGTCAAGCATAGGGAAAGAAAGAAAAGGGAACCACAACGAAAGACATTGAAAATTGCTATTGCTCGTGAAAGGATGATAATGATAATAATAATGAAAAAGATTCATTCAAATTTGGATACAGAAAACATACTTTACTCTAAGAATAGGGTAACTAATTCTAACCAACTATTTGCAGGACTATTTACAAAATTACAATATTCAGAATTTCAGCTAATTACAGATGTAACAATTACAACCGTCTCCATTCCATCATTTAATTTGAACCTTGAACGAGCCCATAGGATGGCTTGACCTTGATCAGATATAGCGTTCCAAAGAGCACTACCTCTGAAGAGATATTTTAGCTTTTGAAGGTTTTTTACATTACATGAGCTCTTAGAATGACCACAGGAAGCCCAATAGCTTATTAAGGTAATTTACGTTGCTGTCAAATCCTAACTGCAATATAAAGATAGCAGTATTTGCTCTTTGAATTGAAGAAAATTATATTCATACCTCAATTCAAAGAGCAAATACTGCTATCTTTATATTGCAGTTAGGAACAACAAGGGCAGATTTTGTAAAACAATAGCAACAGTTGCGTTTGATTGACACCTCAATTCAAAGCGATTAGCGGATGCAGACAAAGGAAATTCTCTCAACTAGTAATTCAAAACAAACAAAGCCGCAAAAGTTTCCCCTAAACTAGTAGGGAAAACTCTCCCCTTGTGCAAGCGAAAGATGGTTTTTAAGAGAAGTTATGTGTTTATAGCGAAAGAAGACGGGTAAATCTAAAGCTCTGTCGCTTAGATTATGTTTATTTGATTTAGGAGCTGTTTTGTAATCGTTTCATTTTAAGCCCTAAAGACGCGAGAATTACAATGCCTTCTGCTCGGCTCCTGAATCAAATAAACATAATCTAAACGACAGAACTTTAGATTTACCCTTCTTCTTTCGCTATAAGCACATAACTTCTCTTAAAAACCATCTTTCGCTTGCACAAGGCGAGAGTTTGCCCTACTAGTTTCGGGGAAACTTTTGCGGCTTTGTTTGTTTTGAATTACTGGTTGAGAGAATTTCCTTTGTCTGCAGTCGGTAATCGCTTTGAATTGAGGTGTCAATCAAATGCAACTGTAGCTATTGACTTACAAAATCTGCCCTTGTTATCTTAAAGGCATTGGTAAGTATTTTTCTAGCCATGTACCCGGTGAGTAAAAAAGGCCCAGCGTTTAAAAGGCTACTGCTCCAAGGATATACCAGCAATGATATTTGCAATATCTGATTGAATAGCTAATATGTTTGAATATTTTTACAATTTTCCCTGGCTAAAATCGGTCACTCCGTTCACATTTTACAAGAGATTTTCTAAACAAAGTTCCTTCAAGAAACCGTGCTAAAATCCTTCCAGAAATCGTGCTAAAATCATGAGCAAGTTTCCCTGGTATGTTTGCCATACAGCAATGACCTAAGCACGATTTAGCAAGTGCTATCCTCTTGGGGGAATAAAAAGGCCTTCCCCCGAGTATGAATAACTAACTCACTGGGGATCCCATTGTCCCAAGAGGACAAAATACATGAATGTATGTGAGTGTCATAATTGCAAGGAAGGAAAACAAGAGGAGATTGTACTCATCGTTTTCATTCGTTTTTGCGGATTTTCGAATGGGGCTTTCTGCAGAAAATCTTCCATATCGATAGGAAGGAATGGCTGATTATAGCTGGGTAAACTATTGAACCTAATTGGACAAATTGGGAATAAAACAAGACAGTTTCCAATATCATTGCTTTGATATTCAGGGAACAGCATTGTTTCAAACACCGGTCATTTTAATTGACTCACCCGGTATTAATAGTATTGGTAGAAATATATGGATGTATGTATCAATTTACCACACAAATTTACAATGATTAAACAATAATAAAATAGATACAATACAATTTACATATCACAACGATAATAAACAAACGTTAAAACACCCCAAATTATAGCGGCAGGGATGGCATTAAAAGGTTGAGTTGGCCTTACTTCTACAATGGTCTCCTTAGTGGTGGTTGCAAAGAGAAAAAACTATAGATTTTATATGCTTTGGATAAAGCATAATTGATTAAGGCCAAATTATGAATCCAAGAGAGAATATACGTCACTTTCTTCTCTTTATATATTTTGAACAAAATTGTCGTTGAACTTGCATTTGAACGAGTTGATATTGTTGGTGGATTTTAAATCAGAATCCATATTTTTGGCCGAAAGTAAGACAGGAATTTTGGCCTGTGTTATTTTTGCGGAGTGGAAGGTTTAATTCAAAACTTAGACCTTCATATTGCTCGGCTCTGGTCGATTGGATGGGATACTTCGTCAGTATAAGCTGGACCCATTCCTTTCAAGAATTTCATTATATTCATACATGTATGTTCATCTATTCTGACCTTTACAGACATTTCAGTTTGCTATTTATCTTTGCAAGCATTTTAGTTGCCCTTGATTCCCCAGAGATATTTTCACCCAGAACACATCCAAGGTATGTGACCATTGAGTGCTGTTTAAACTTTATTTCACCCTTCGTGATGTTAAGCTTTTTAGGCTTTTGTGTTTTTTCAGCCGAAAAGAATTGATTTGGTGTTGTCTTCTCCAAAATGAATGCTTTGCTCGCATAAAGTAATGAACACATAAACAGAGGCAGAGCTTCATATAAAGCTACCATGATATATCAAAGAACAGAAGAACCCCATTTCATTTCATTTCATTTCATTTTTCATTTCATTTTTCATTTCATTCTTTCAAGAAGGTTTGACCTTCAACAAGTTTGTTTTCAAGGGGCCCTCCGATAAAAACATTATTACAATCTAAGGTATAAAGGTACAAAATGGACGGTTTGAAACTTCAAGATAAGTTTTCTCCACCAGTTACCTTTCCTTGCCATCACTTAGATCTGACGTCTAATATGCAGCAGACTTAGGTATCAATCGTTCTTATTATCCGTATGTGTTGTTTTAGTAGTGTTCTTTAAGTTTAAGTAGTTTTTCTTTCCTTTATCTATGTTAATTTAATTCCCTTGGGGTAGACACAGCCTTTTGCTCCCCGGGGGTATTTGTCCCAGCAGTATTGTAAAGTAATTCTTGTAAGTAGTCTAGACCGTAATATGTATTGTAAAATTTTTATGATTTATAAAAAAAAAGTACAAAAAAAAAGGAGGTTGCCTGCTTTGGCTCGGCTGACAGGCCATTCCATAGTTTTACACCTCTACAAGAGAAACATCTCTGGCCATTTGCTGACCTTTTCATATGATGAGCAGAGCGAATTTCGGGTGAAGAGGTCACAAAGGTATTGTGGAGCAAGCTCATTCAGGGACTTGAAGACCATTGTCA
>REGL01002318.1:4477-43300 GCA_004194395.1 Aurelia aurita complex sp. Pacific
TTCAAGACGGTAATTAAGAAGTGACACAAAAATAGGTATTCAAGTCTCCCTCTATTGATAAAGATACTGTAATCACACTACCGTAAAATTAATATTATCGTTATGTTTATGTGTCAATGAGTTTGTAGGGCTATAAACTGCATTTAAAGATATTTTGTGTACTACTCAAAAGTTTCTTCGTCGGAAACTCAGAGTCGTCAGTGTTTCATTCGTTTGAACTATCAATGTCAACAGGACATCTGTCTGCTCTGTTCATTTTCGACATCGGTATCGATAATAACGACCTTTCTTGGTGGGGAGGCTATCTTTGTCTTTTGGCGTTTTGAAACATAAATTCCCACTGCCCGTTTAATGATGTGTTCTCTTTCGATTGGAGACCAGTTTGTGCCATTACCGCTTATTATCATTATTGACTCCATCCTTCTATGCTTCATCGCAGTTATTTCATATTGTGGGAATTGCCACTTGGGACTTTGTCGAAAGTGTTGTGGGATCTGTCAGTTATCCCGGTTTATTGATGGGCAAGTTGATATTGGATGTGTCGAGCATCAAAGTACCGCTTTTCTTAATCAAAATAACACTTTGCGCGTGCGATGAAAAGCACTCGTGACTCAATTTGCGCGTGTGCCTAGGCGTGCGCGTGCGATCGCACGCGTCAAACGAAAAGGCCTGAGTTGTCAGAAAGATATATAAAATTTTATTTAACCAATGAAGGGTAGCAAAAAAATATGCTTTGGGTAGACTGATGAATATTTTTATTGAAACGTTTTAACAATTAACAGTTGTGTTTGTGTGCTTTGGGTAATTAGGTTTAAACTGTCAGCGTCAGAGTTTTTTCACACTTGTATACAGTTTTTTTGGACACTTGGTAGCTTGGTTTTTCAAATTTCTACGGGTTAAACATGTAGTCATAAATTGGATTTTGTGATAACCAAGAAGGAAAAACATGCATATGATGGCTAGATTAGGTTAAGAAACATGCATATGATGGCTAGATTAGGTTAAGTACTGCAAGCCATTGCGTTCATCAGTTATTTGCTTCTCTGAAGTCATTACGTTCATTTAACTAACAATATTGCTTTGCAAAGGCTTCCTGGTAAATATTCTGGAGCTATTTGGTCATTCATTACTTACAAATGTGTTTCCTGGTAAAAAGGCAAAGTTGATGCCCATTTCATGCTACAATTCAAGTTATAGGGCTAAGTACAGATAAAATCCTCTGGTTTTGAGGCAACCAATAATTTTGACTTTCTTGCTCTGTAAATCAGCAACCACTTGTCCGATTTAGAGTACTGTCGCCCTGAATGGGTCTAATGCCGTTTTTCATCAGAATCGCACGCTCTTCTTTCGACGGAAATAAAAGGCGCCTGGATTAAAAATTTTTTAAAACCACAACAAAAATGTTTTGCTGATGCCTTTCTTTACAATATTCTTTGCTTGTGTTTCGTTGAAGAGGATATTTCCGTAAATATAAAGGTTTTCAGGCAGACTATCTTCCGTGGACTCGCAAGTTTCATCAAATCTTTTTTTCCGGTTCAAATCGGTTGAATGAGTCAGCCTTTATTTTTTCATTTTTGCACATTTGATATCCAGTTAAACTGTTTCGCAGGTCATACCAACCTTTTACGAGTAAATTCTAACATTTATCGAAACATCTCGTCAATTTTTGTTGCCGCAGTGCATATTTTTCCAAAGGCAAATAAATCGGGAAAAATTCGCCCTGAATGGGTCTATCTTTTTCAAACGACTCCATGTAGCGATCCAAGTTTGTGTGTGCTGGTATTGTGTCAGTTTAGAAAGGGAATGTGCTACTAAAGTTATTTTGACATATTTCGAGGGTTTCATCAACGTTGGTGTTTCGTCAGCTTCGAAAATTATCATAACAGTTGAGTTTTACGTAAATTTGAGCTTCATCGGTGCAGGAAAAGTGATAGCTGTCTGTTGAAGTTTTATGTTGCCAAGAATGCCAAAGAGCCAGATAATACAAACATTCCCTTAAAGTTCACTCAGTGTGGTATCTGTAGAGAGAAGCTTGACTTTCCTGCTGGTAGAATTTCTCTGCTGAGGCCTAAACAATATTTAGACCCATTCAGGGCGAAAATTGGAGAAAGTATCATTTTGACTACTGCTGATGTTAGGCTCAGTTTCAAGAGGAAAAAAGAGTAAAAATATCTTTGGCCTTGAAATAACGGTTGGCAAGGAAATGAAGTCTATATTCATAAAAAAAATATTTCCAAGAGACATGCACTTTGATAAGAAAATTAATTCTGTTTGTGATTAGACCCATTCAGGGCGACAGTACTCTACTCAAACTAACTCTAAATGGAAGTCTCTTGTCACAAATTTGAGAAACAGGAAAAATGGATTCATGGCTCCCTCACAGTAGCTTTTCAAACTGCACACATGTTTTTGGGATAACCTGTGTATTATGGTGTCAACGATGTGTCAACTATCATAGCATCATTATTTCATCTGTTATGATGAAACGCATACTCTAAGTACACTAAGGACTCAAAGTACTTTAAGTACTCAAAGCAAAAACGGCTTTTTTGGCCCCAGACCCGCAAAACTCTAAATTTTTCAAAACTCGTGTTCTTAAACTAAATCTGCTCAGTATTACGCTTTCAATGAACCCTCAACCACTTTAATAGCGTCATCTTTTGCCAAGACTTTTACGAATGGGTGTTCAAACGGTATTTTAGCCCACTGTGCCCTAATGATACGTTCAAAAATGATGATGTGTCCCCCGGTTCAAAAATGATACATCTGCCAAAGATAAAAACAGAGTATGCCAGAAAAAGTTTTTCATTCACTGGTGCAAAAGAGTACAACATGCTCCCATTGAAAGCCCGTGAAATGCCAACAACTCATTTTACTTCCTTTTTAAAGAAACACTTTAGTTGAAATGCGTTGACACTTTTATTTTAAAAATTATAAGCACATTTTTATATATTGCTTACTGTAGGTAGGTTATGTATGGTTACTTTCTTTAATTTTTACTTGACACACATTGATAACAGCTTTTTGTAAGTTGAAGTGTTTATCCAGTTTAAATATTCGTAATTATTATTATTGTTATTATTATGCTATATTTCAAACAACCAAATGCTTTTTACTAAATTTCCTTCATCTAGTGGGTTGCAAAGTCTTTCAATTTCTGCCTAAAAGCCGAGATATTTTTCCATATTTTCAGACAACATCTTGCAAAGATCTTGCAACACTGTAGATAGCTATTCATATCATCCCAATGTGCACCTGCAGAAGTTCTGAAAAGAAGTAGCAACTAAGAAAATTTTGATCCAACATGAGAACAATAGCTCTATCAAAATGGATGCACGCTCAAAATGGTTAAATTCGGCCAACTTTAATCCTATTCTACATGGGCCCTTGTTGATAACAATACTTTCTGGTATTGATAAGGTATTTACCCCGTATAAACATGTATATTATGGGGAGCAAAAAAGCCCCCCCCTCCCAAACTTCCTGTAATTGCTCTCAAACTAAGCGTGACAGAAGACTGATTGATGCGCTTTACAGATCGCAATGAATACTTTAATTTCTTCAGCTAAAGTAGATCACTTATATACCGGTGTCCCAAAATGATGTATTATTGTTTGATTGCTTTCATGTCCATAACCAATTACCGATTTTCAAACACTTTTTTATTTGATTGCCTAAAGATTAAATTGCATCCGAAGATGTTGGTTCTGGCTTTACGACGATGTTTTCATGTCAAAAAGAAGATTGACAAACCTGCTCAAAGTCAAGCCTTAGATGGCTTGCGAAAGAAACGGCCTATTTTTCCAGTCAACATTTTAAATGTGATACCAAAGGCTGAACTCACATTTGTATTCTCTAAATCACCCACACATCTGAATTCAGCATTAATTGAATTCGTACTCTCTGAACGACATGTAAGTTGTGCCTGTTGTATCACATCTAAAATTTTGGCAGGGAAAGTAGGCCATTTCTTTTTCATGCCATGTAAGGCTTGAATTTGAGCATGTTTATCTATCTTCTTTACCACATGAAAACATCTGCGCAAAACCAAAGCAACATCGTTGAATACAGGGTGTCCCAGAAAATTGTTCGACGTTTGATTAAATATTAAAAATTAATGATAAAAAGTACAGGTTTCTGGTTAGACAACCCTGTTCCTGAGATTTTAAATTGATTTTTGACGCGAGAATCTTGCGAATCCGCTAAGAATTCACGGAGTTACAAGCTTTTGAAGTTCAAGTTTGTGCGAAAGCTGAAACCAGATGCCCCTAACCGAACCGTTTTTCAAAAAGACGTCCCAAAATCGAGGTAAAAGAGGACTGTCTAATGTTTAACCTCTTTCTGATGTCAGAGCAAACCAAATGGGACTTCAAAAGTAATTTGATTCTTGTAACTGTTGCCAAAATTTATTTAAGAATGCAAGGATCTAAAAACATGGAATGAAAACTTAATCGATGAGAGACGGGACCATTCCAAATTGTGCTCAGCAGGATTCCTCCTAGCATCCATAACTTTGATTAAATGTTAGAGAAACCCAATTTATCGCAAGTGCTTTTTAANAGCTTTTGAAGTTCAAGTTTGTGCGAAAGCTGAAACCAGATGCCCCTAACCGAACCGTTTTTCAAAAAGACGTCCCAAAATCGAGGTAAAAGAGGACTGTCTAATGTTTAACCTCTTTCTGATGTCAGAGCAAACCAAATGGGACTTCAAAAGTAATTTGATTCTTGTAACTGTTGCCAAAATTTATTTAAGAATGCAAGGATCTAAAAACATGGAATGAAAACTTAATCGATGAGAGACGGGAGCATTCCAAATTGTGCTCAGCAGGATTCCTCCTATAAATGTTAGAGAAAGCCAATTTATCGCAAGTGCTTTTTAAATTCCATTTGATTTGGTTTGAATAAACGAAATGCTACTTTCCCAAAATATGCAATTTAGGGGTTTCAGCTTTCGCACAAACTTGAACTTCAAAAGCTCGTTACTCCATGAATATTTAGCTGTTTTGCTAGCTCCTATGTCTAAAATTAATTAAATATCTTAGCAAAATGATTGTCTTACCATGCAATCTGTTCATTATTTCGTTATTTTTCAATATTTAATCAGACGTTGAACATTTTTTTGGAACACCCTGTACAATTTAGCTTTTTGGCAATCGGATGAAATAAAGTTTCTGAAAATTGGTTGATTCGTTATGGACATATAAGCAATCAAAATATAATACATCATTTTTGGGACACCCGGTATATCTAACTACAGTATTGTCTTCGATGTTCATATATTTAACATGCTAGAAGGGTGCAATCTATATGCTGGTTGAAATATTATGCAAATCATAATTGATCTATGTTTATTTCTAGTGTGTGACAGCAGATGAAGTTTTTATGCAGAATGGTTTTCAGAACACACAACTTCTAAACAGGACAAATTTTCAATCTGTTTGTCCATCATTGTTGCAACAGATAATTTTGAAATCATGTGAATCAAAAACTAGAAATGCTATGAAAGGAATTTCGAAAAGAAAAGTTAGCAGTGCTAAAGGTAAGATGTTCATTCTCATGATCTGATCTGATACATTCTTTTAGCCAACAAAATTCGATACTAGAGGCTATGTTGAAGTGTCAATATATGAAAATAAACCAAGGGGCAGCCATCAACATTTAGGCTTCGTCTTTCATCACAGCAATAGACAATTACGCTAAAGATGGCGGCGAAGAACTTTTTACCAAGATGCATTGCGTTCGAATAACAAATGTTTAACGATTCAAAAGGAATTCATTTAAAGAACGCGGTGCATCTTGGTAAAAAGTTCCTTGCCGCCATCTTTAGCGTAATCGTTTGTTGGCCATGATATGGAGGGAGGTGTAGGCTAAGCTGTGATGCTTGCATGTTCAGAGCGAAGCCTAAGTTAAGATTGTTACAGTTGCTTGAAAGATACTTTTAAATACCTTTCATTCATGGTTTTACCCATAAGATATGTTCCATCTGAAGATAAGTAATTTAAGCAGCAGTTTAGGCCTAGAAAAGCTGGCAAACAACACAATCAACCGTTTGCACATATATCCACTGAGAGCACTGTATAGGGACTATGACGCAACGTTTGAAGATCTCTTGAGAAGATCGGATGAGCTAACAATCCACTGCAAAGGCTAATGCTTGAAATATATAAATGCATAAATGCCGCTTGACCCTCCTTCATATTTGAGTTCATCAAACCAAAGAATATTCAATATGTTCTACAAACAAATAACCTCCTGCAGCTCCCTAAAACCAATAAATTAGTTTATGGGAACAATTCTTTATCATTAAGAGACAGCATTTTGTGGAGCACAGTATCAGACACGATAAAAATTGCTCAAAACACCAAGCAATTCAAAAATATGATTAAGAGCTGGAAGGATGTGTACATAGATCATAGATCATAGATCATGTATATAGGTACGTTTATATCTTTACTTCGTATTGAAAACTTGGTATAACTAGAAACTTCATGTAGAGAGGTTGGACTACAGAAAATACCAAGATACTGTATATTTTAACACACTGAGGCCTTTCGGACTTATGTCCTCATCAGAGTGTGATTTCGAATGAATATCAAGTATCTACGAGCTGTATATAAAAGCTTTTATGAGGAATTCTAGATGTGAGGATTTAGAGGTACCACGTAAACCTTTGATTAAAGTTAGTTGATGGAGATAAATAGCTAAGTCAAGAGCTGCATATGCAGTTCTAAAATTAGCCAATTGTATTTGATGATTTCGACACATGCGTGCATATTTCACTAGGGGAGCAATTAAGTACGAAGGCGTTTCTTTGTCCTATTTATAGAATGCCTCTACTTAGCTCCGTCAACGAACTTTAAGAGTTTAGAAAGGCGTTTCCATCTTTGAATAGTTTTTCTTCGTAATATAAAAGAGCAAACGAGTTATTTAGTGCAAAGAAAGTGAATGTCTTGAAAAACAGTTCTCTTAATTTGTTGTGTCTTTTTCCGCATTCATGAACATGTTTGGGAAAGTTACAAGTTGAAATGCCAGTTCTTGATTCTGAAATGTGATTATTCATGCAATTACGTTAAGGTCCTTGTCTGTCCAATGTAACTCATCTCGTTGTTGCACATATTACATGACAGGAACTAAACCACATTTATACTCTGGCAAATGATGTTAGATTTGATTCCCAAGTGCTGTTATTTCCAGTTGTAAATGAGGTGACAGACAGAAGATATTGTTTGCAAAGCTTGCATCTTTTGTTTGAACAGAGTGAAATTCCAGGGTGGCGATGTTGTGGTCAAATTTGTTGGTCTCAAACTTTGCTCTTGTGAGTGTCGATAATAGATGTTTAGGTTGCTTTAAAGCGACGACCGATAAATATTGAGTCCATTTGAACATGTCTGCTGTTAAACGTTACGTTTCCCAATACCATCATCTTGATATTCAGGGAATGGTGATTTTTCAAACAGGGATTTTTCTTATTGACTGATGAAGAAAAACTATTCAAAGAGGGACACGCCTTTCTAAACTCTAAATTAAAGATTTACGTGGTACCTCTTAATCCTCATATGTAGAATTTCCTCATGAGAGCTTTTATATTTCCTCATGAGAGCTTTTATATTTGCAGGTCCACATCAGCTTTATAGTTGCGTTTATAGGCAACCTGCTTTAAAAAATAGCAAATGTATGTATGTATGTATGTATGTATATACAACTCATTGATACTTTAGATTCATTCGAAATCATACTCTGACGAGGACATAAATCCGAAAGGCCTCAATGTGTTAAAATATATCTTAGTATTTTTTGTCGTCTAATCTCTCTACATCAAATTTTTACTTTGTATTTTAGATAGTTGGTATTTGTTAGTTTCCTTTGAAGTTATTGCGCACACCAACTGTAAATGAATACATTATTATTATTATCATTATCTTCCTGAATTAACTGAATCTCTAAAACAATGGATAAGGGTTCAATATTTACAGCCAAATGCTGTGATGAAAAACAACGTTGAATGGTCCCCATAGACCAGGCTAGGAATGAGCAACCAATCATTTCCAAGTGTATTTACAGAGACAATTCCATTGGGAGCAGGATAGGCATGGCTACCCTGAATTATCTTAACAAATAACAATACAGATATTAAAGGCTGTACCAAAGTTTCTGTTGGTCGCTCCTTAGGGAGAACCGGTTTAATCAGAAGATATGACGAGGCTACTGCTTGAATCAACAATTGAAAATTGACAGGTGTAACAGTCTTTATTAACATACGGTAGATATACATTTACGATAAATTTTGTTATGTTATAAGAAAATTGAAAAAATTATAGAGAAGGATGAGACAGAAGATTAATTTACCTAGGTTTGTATTTACTGGTGCTACAAGAAACGCTAGGTCTTTACACTCCATGGTTCCTTGCTTGTTAGATAGCACTGATGATTGTTATGTAAATATAGATACCGGAAAATACAGGTATGTATCGAAATAAAGAACCTTCGATACCGTTGATCGTCAAATTCTACTTGCAAAACTGAAGAGAGATGGCATAGATGGTCATGAGCTATCTTGGTTCAAGTCCTCCGTGGTTCTATCTACAAAAGCGACGTCATTTTTTGCGTTATGATACATCATCAAGTTTACAGAAAGTTGATTGTGGTGTACCACAGGGTTCATTTCTTGGTCCACTTCTTTTCTTAACGATCTCCCAATGTCTCCGTAAATGCAATGCAACGATGTATGCTGACGACACAATCATTTCACATTCTGCGAAAAATATCAATCTTAACAGTGATCTTGATCGGCTAAAGGAATGGTTGCAGGACAACTACAGTAAATCCCCGCATATAAGAACCTAAAAAAGTAAGAACCTACAGGCTGTTTTTCCTAACTTATGCACCTTTTAATTAAGAACCTGTTTCAGTTTGATGAAAAATATGTTCTTATAGCAGGGGTAGCAAAGTTGATTTTGGATTGTCAGTGTTAAGTTCATTTTTGTCCCAGTGGGCTTTTAATGTTTGAATCTCCTCCCCTGATGTTTGAAAGCTTAGCATTGGTTATTAGGTATATTATAACCTTGCCAACACAAATTAATAGGGCTGAAAATCATTGATGAAGGTTCTAAAATGGCCTACGCAAGGTACTCTTCAAATAAGAACCATTATACCTTGAAATTTGGCTTAGTACCTTTGAAATAAGAACCTATATCAGCCTAGCTCTCAAAAAAGTAGGTTCTTATATGCGGGGATTTACTGTATCATTAAAGGTCATAAAGACACAGGCGATGGTTGTAGGTTCGCAACCAAACCTAAATACGATTGCTAACAATATAGTTGAAACTCCACCATTTGCTATTGATGAAGCTAAAATTGACATCGTTGAAAATATAAATTATTCAGGAGCCCAACTTGTGTTGTCTTACAGAAAAATGAAACTTTCAAGCCATTTAAAAATGTCGAAAAAGTCTCAGTACAATGTATACACACGTTCTTTTAAAATGTCCTTAATTTTGGCAGTTACTAAAGGGCAATAGAAGTGCTATTTTTGAATTGACCACTTGCTCATTTTGCCTTTCCTGCTCCATGAATCAGCAAAAACTTAGACTCAAATGAGGTCTCTAACTCTAAGTTGAAGCCTGTGCTATGCAACTGTGCAGAACTTGGAAAATTGAAGCTGTCGCTCAGTTCAGATCAGTTTGTATTTTTTAAATTCCACTACATACAATTCAAAAATATTAGCAATACATACAAAAAACTAAACTACAAGGATATGAGACATGTTACAGAAAAGTTTATACATGTGCATGGGAAATTAATACGATATACAAATGCTAGGAACAAAATGAATTGCATGCAGGGAATTACTTAAAGGAGGAGCCCCCTCAATAGATAAGCTAATCGTGGAGGGAGCCCCCCCCCTATCCTAAAGGGTTATTGAATGAGTTTGGTTGAATTTGAATAATTTGAGGAATAAAAAACTTAGCATTTCATATGTAAAATCGTGCAAGATATCAAAATAGTTCAGGACATTAGTTGGCCTTGTTCAACAAGTAAATTTTCAATTTTGTTTTGAAAGATATTTTTGATGGAGTATTTCTGATGTATAGCTATTTGACTGGCCGTCGCCAAAGAGTTAAAGTGGGCTCCTCCTACAGTTCCCTTGGAAAAATCAAGATAGGAATACCGCAAGGATCAGTCCTTGGACCGATGCTGTTCAACATTTTTATCAATGACCTGTTCCTAATTGACTTGGAATCAGAAATCTGCAACTTTGCAGATTCAATACAATCTACGCAAGGAGTAGGACCCTTTATGAAGTGATAAACAACTTGGAAAATGATCTGAGCTCGATTTTACAATGGTTTACCGAAAACGGGATGGTAGCAAACCCTGAAAAATTCCAGCTTATGTTCCTAGGGCTAAAGAGTGATCAGCAAATGTGTCTCAGTATTGAAGATCAGATCATCAATCAATGCCAACAAGTAAAACTCTTAGGAGTAACGATTGATTCTAAGCTGAATTTTGACAAGCATATTGCTGAATTGTGCGGTGAAATAAACAAAAAAGTGAGTGCATTCTCAAGACTTCGGAACTATCTTGATGATACACAAGCTAAACTCTTATGTAATACAACGGTGTTGGCAAATTTCAATTATTGCCCTTTAATTTGGATGTTCTCTTCTAAAGCTGCAAACAAAGAGATTAATAGAACACATAAACGTGCACTTAGGGCGCTCCATTAGGATTATGATGCATCGTTTGATATGTGTCTTAGGAGAGAGGCAAATACAACAATCCACGTCAAAATCTCCAAAAACTAATGTTAGAGGTATTCAAAACTCTGAATTCGTTGAATCCATCATACCTTTGGGATTTTTTTCAGGACTAAGCAAGTGGAATACAACCTTAGGATCAAAAATTTGGTAAAATTGCCTCAAATAAAAACACACACTTTTGGACTACACTCTGTAACCTTCAGAGGCAGCATCCTTTGGAATGCACTAAGTGATGATATTAAAACATATGAAAATGTGGCAGCTTTCAAAAGGAAATTAAAAACATGGAAGGGGGCAAACTGCAGCTGTAAACTATGTTGTAAATAGGATATTGTATTATACTTTATATTATGTAATTATTTTTAGTTGTAGTTGGTTTAAATTAGTTGATGTATATATTATGCTGATAACTATTTGTAAATAACCAACTTTAAAGAATGATAAAATGAAAAAATGAAAAAAAATGAAAAAAGTTAGCTTCTCCAAAGAGGCCATATAAATGAGGCACAATTTTGTTGACACCCTGAATATAGTCCTTTTTAATTTCTATGATGTATGCATTTATCTTTTTAGCTTGGGGATTTGGAATTTTATCAGTAACAATCATCAGTATGGCATCAATGCTTGGAGCTTTTGTCGTGCCGTTTATGAACAAAGCATTTTACAAGAAGTTGTTACTTTTCATGGTGTCATTAGCAGTTGGTGTGCTTGGTGGAAGTGGTATTTTTCATCTTTTGCCACATGTAAGAGTTTTTTGCGCATCTCTGTATTAAGTCAACAGCTTTTTAAACTAATGTACTTCCACAAACTGGATCAGGGCCTCCGGTGACAGGGGGCAGGAAAGGGGCATGGCCCACCCACTTTTTTGCGAAATATGCCTTTCAAAAATTTGTTAATGACCATTTTAATTCTCTTTAAAACCCCATGCTTGTTTACAGTTGAGCAGTAAAATTTCCTTGCATCCATTCGATTCAACCCATGTCTGCCCTGTTCATAAGTGAAATTTATTGTTGGAGACCAAATTCATTACTGTGCACAATCATAAATGGTTTCCAGTTATGTCAAAAGCTACACACACCATCGTGCAATGGATGTTATCGCAAAATCCTGAATTCAAATCACTATGAACTGAAGAATACTCAAGCTATAGAATCTGCAGCGGGGAGTAGATTAACGGTGCAGAATGCAGACTGTGTTTTGTGGGTGTAAATCCAAGGATAGCAAGTATTGTCAAATATTTGGCCACATGTTTGTCCAAAGGAATTGGAAAAAATACCCTATTCTTTTGAACATTGTACGACTTTCCTGCCCTCAGCAGCCAGGTTTTTGGACAAAGGTTGAATTTGTATTCTCAATCGTCCTATTCTATCAGTTTGTCACAAAAATCAAGTTTTCTGACTTCCTATCTAATTAAAATCCTGAAGTTTACCTGTCAACTTGCTCTACCTTTCTCCGCCAAATTTGCGGAAAAAGACCAGAAATTCAATTTTTTCACAAAAGCGGTTCTACCGTTGTCCAGCAAATTTCCGAAAAAAGGCCAGGATTTCAAATTTTATACCAAAGCAGTCATATCTTTGTCCGGCAACTGGTTTTGGGACACTTGTACTTTCATGACTACATTTACCACTTGCTTTCAAAAACAGTAGTTGGTCGAAACTACCGGCTTTTGGGACAAACATCGTCATCAGTGATTCATCATGTCACAATTGTCCTCCAAATTGAAGGAACATAACAGCGGAAATTTGCCATAAAAAATGATCAGTTTTTGGGACGAAAGTGGTGCAAATATTTCTCGTGATAGAAATTAAAGTTCATTACCTCGTTACTGCTGTTTTTCTTCGATATTTTCTCTTCGGCCTAAAAGCCCGCCATTGCAAGAAATAAAATTCAAATATCGTCTGGCGCATGCGCACCTCGGAGAATGGTTAGCTCCTTCACAGCGTAGAATCTCGTTTCAAAGTGGTGGACCTTTGAAACGAGACTCTACGCTGTGAAGGAGCTAACCATTCTCCGAGGTGCGCATGCGCCAGACGATATTTGAATTTTATTTCTTGCAATGGTGGGCTTTTAGGCCGAAGAGAAAATATCGAAGAAAAACAGCAGTAACGAGGTAATGAACTTTAATTTCTAAGCTACAAACATGGTGCATTATTGCCCATGGTAAAAGCAGAGGAAGATATCTACACATAAGTTTTTTAACTTAAGTTACAACACATGCTAATTAAGAGCAATTAGCAATCGAATAGACCTTTTGAGATTTCTACTGTCAATTATTTTCTATTCTTAGATCTCTAATTGTGAAAATAATTAGTAACAAGGAACATAATACGGTTTTTTGCATGTTTTGAGATATATTGCACTAATTCATTCAAACTATGACGTCATATAGGTAAATTACGTCATGAATGTTACAATTTGCTAATTTCAGGAAATATAAATAACCTATACATCAAATGAAAGTACTCTTCAAGACCAATCGAATGGTGTATGTAACTTTATGATTTGCGCTAGTGGCAAGAATTTAGCGAGGATTTTAAAAATTCCTTGTGACTTGTCTCCAAATAAGGGCATCTGGATGTCACGTGGTACAACAATGGAGCATGACATTTTTTAAATTTGATTGCCAACTAAGTTTTGGTTGAAATCAAGGAGTTGCAGCTCCATATGTACAGTAGCGGTGGAGATATTTGAGAGAGTTTGGTAATCAAAATAGGGTAAAAATTCCTTTCATCAAACTATCTCGAAGGATACCCAGTTTGCAGTATTCTGCTGTGAAATGACAGTTCTATGGCCAAAAAAATTGGGCTGCAAACGCTTTTGTAATACATTAGGGTTTAGTCTTTGGCGAATATTTGCAAGATTATACAATTCACCAGACTGAACTATGTAAACATTTGAAATCAAAAGGAAATGACCTTAAAGATGACGAGAAACCGATCTATTTTGTACACTTACTGCACACAAGTGAGCCACAGCGGTCAAAAGTGTCTTCCAAGAAAATCAAAAAAAATTTGCATCACAAAAAGCATCAGCATTCAAGGGCTTATCTACCGGGTGTTTTGACCGGAAAATAGTTGTTAATTTGTTTGCTATTTATTCAAAAGTAAAATTAAACGTTCTTTTATTTCTTTCTTTGATAAATTAAGAAGAACCTTCGGACAACACTGAACAAGATTTCTGCAGCATAGCTGGATGAATAGCAAATGAAGAATGGATATATTTCTTAGAGCACATATAACAAAGCTTTGAATTTTTCAGATTTAGGATTCTGCAAACTTTATCGCTAAGGCAAAAGTGTTACTCTTCGAAGGTAGTAAAAGGAGAAAATTCAAATAAATAACAATGCCGTCATTTAAGGTAAACTGAACGTAAATTTGTCTAAGAAGAAGTCGCGTTAAGAACGAGCTCCAGTCACTCGTCAGATTTTAAATTACCTTTAAACTAAATTCAAACTTCACGATTTTTTTTAGATGTATCCAAAAATAGTTAGTTGTCAACCACTTGCCTAAAGTCTTCGAGGAAGCAAAATTAATGTTGATGCTATAGAAAGTACCGGGTGTCCCAAAATGATGTATTATCGTTTAATTGCTTATATGTCCATAACCGATGAACCGATTTTCAAAAAGTTAATTTTATCCGATTGCCGAAAGGCTAAATTGTATTTGAGGATGTTGGTTGTGGTTTAGGTCGATGCCTTCACGTTGAAAAGAAGATCGATAAACCTGCTCAAATTCAAGCCTTGTATGGCATGAAAAAGAAACGGCCTACTTTCCCAGTCAATACTTAAGATGTGATGCAAAAGGCTGAACTTATATGTCGTTCAGAGAATATATGTCGTTCAGAGAATACGAATTCAGTTAATACTGAGTTCAGAAAATATGAATAGGAGTTCAGCCTTTTGCATCACATCTAAAATGTTGACTGGAAAAATAGGCAGTTTCTTTCTCATGCCATCTAAGGCTTGAATTTGAGCNGTCCATAACCGATGAACCGATTTTCAAAAAGTTAATTTTATCCGATTGCCGAAAGGCTAAATTGTATTTGAGGATGTTGGTTGTGGTTTAGGTCGATGCCTTCACGTTGAAAAGAAGATCGATAAACCTGCTCAAATTCAAGCCTTGTATGGCATGAAAAAGAAACGGCCTACTTTCCCAGTCAATACTTAAGATGTGATGCAAAAGGCTGAACTTATATGTCGTTCAGAGAATATATGTCGTTCAGAGAATACGAATTCAGTTAATACTGAGTTCAGAAAATATGAATAGGAGTTCAGCCTTTTGCATCACATCTAAAATGTTGACTGGAAAAATAGGCAGTTTCTTTCTCATGCCATCTAAGGCTTGAATTTGAGCAGGTTTATCGATCTTCTTTTCGACATGAAAACGCCGTTGTCAAACAACAACGAACATCTTAACATACAATTTAGCCTTTAGGCAACCAAATAAAACAAAGTTTTTGAAAATCGGTTCATTGGTTATGGACATGTAAGCAATCAAACAATAATACATCATTTTGGGACACCCGGTATATTAGTGATATTCTTACCCTGGAATGATTTCTTTCCGTTTCCTCTTTGCTTTTTATCCTTCTTGCAGTCCTCGCGGAAAACTTTTGTCAAAGCGATAAAATATGCAGAATGCAGATTTGAAAACTATAAAATTGTGCTGTCTTTGCTCTAAGAAATCTATCAATTTCCATTATTGTGTGGCCTACTCCTCCAGTTATCCTACAAACATCTTGTTCAATGTTATCAAAGAAATCAACAAGATAACGTTTCGTGTTGCATTTGAATAAAAATCAAACGAATTAGCAATTATTTTCCGACCAAAACACTTGGTAGAGAAGCCCCTAAATTCTGATGCTTTCGTTGTGCAAATTTTGTTGATTGGGTTGAATTGCACTTTCGACCGCCATTTTGAATAAGGTGGTACAACACTTATGTGAGGTAAGTGTATATTGATTGAAACCAGAAATTCTCAAACAGTCAGCATTTTGAAATAGACTAAGCTATGAACAGCTTAAATCGATCAAAATGCTTTGATCAAATTTTGTAAGAACTGAACACCACAAGACGTAGGGAACAGCAGCTTCTTGTCAACGCAAAGACTTTGTTAAAATCTTTAGATGAGAGGTTTTTGAATTGATAGGTAGTGTTAGAGGATTGTGGAAAATTGAGCATCCACCTTTGTATCTTGCAACTGATCATAATTTATCCAGTTCTTTATTCTTCACAAAAATTTAAATTCAATGCAAAAAAATTGACAATTACGAATTACCTAAGACATTTTCTCTTCTAGGTCAGCCTTTGGAAAAGTTTATTAATTGTTTTAAATCAATTTAGACAGTTCCAAAGCTAAAAATATGATCCATTGCTTATAACGTGAGGAATGAGTTGCTGAAAAGTCGGAGAAAGTTGCAAAGTATTATCTGAGAACTTGACCAAAAACTATGGGATGGTCATTGTTTTGGCTCCCTTCGCATTTTTTATTCAATTAAAACGTTTTTTTAAAGAAGGTACCCAAGACACAACATATGAACTACTATACAACATACTATACAACACTACGAGGACGATGCCAGGGGGAGCAAAAGACAATGACAACTCCCTGGCCATTCCATAAAAAAACATCATGCAACTATATATAAATAAATATACGATTACAAAGAGCTACATATGAACTATTGAATACGGATATATAGTAAGGCGCTTGTCACTGTAGTATCGTACAGTTGTTTAGTAATTAGAAGGTATGGTAGAATGTAACTTGTAGTATAATATTTTATATGAATATGAGCAAACATTAAGCTAGCAATATTCAAAGTTGGTGCAGTGTACGATTTATCGTGGCCTGCTTAATGTGGCTGGCTATCTGGCAAACTCAGCATGAATCATAATTGGCATTTTATTGTCTCTTTAGACGTTTGGATTTGGTACAGATGGAAGCCATGACTACTTGTGGAAATGTAGCGTGATTGTTGGTGGGATTTATTTCTTCTTCATTACCGAAAGCCTTATGAAAATTTATATCAGATTCTCTGAATGGAAGGTAATTATTATTCAAGCATTTCAGTTTGTTTCTCTTCACAATAAAAGTAATTTTTTACTTTCTTAATTCTGTGCCACTAAGATTTTCGAATAAAGTTTGCAATGATCTAGGCTTAAACTAAACAAAATTCCTGTACAAAATTTTTTGCAAACAAAGTTAAAGATCAGCCAGTCACCATACAAAATTCAATAAGAAATTCTTCTCTTATTAGCGTGTGGCATATAGTTTCTTCAGTTTGCAGTGACATTTCGTCTGTTCAGGCTAAACACATCTGAAACGCATGACTCAGAATCCACTTTTATCCCCAAAGTCGTTGATGGTATGAACAATCCGATTGCGCTGGTAAATTCTACTGAGTTCAAACATCTAGAAAATATCTCATTTGCAATATCTCTGCTGCTAATTGCTTGCATTAGGAGGAGAAAGTGGTGCTTCTTTAGAGGTTTGCCTGTACAGACCCTTTAAGTCACCAAAAGTATACTTTGCTATAACCAATCAAGCCGTAGTTGTTTCACTAAGTCAGTTTTCATTCACCATAAAATTAGAAGTTTAGGATGGTATATGTCGAAGCGATTTTAAGATTGAAATGTTTGATTAAAGCAAGGATGAAAAACCAATAGATAATAGACCAATAGATAATAATGCGACACAGCTTGCATGGACAATTTTCTCCGTTCCACTGTTTTATTTTGCTTTAAGCTGACTAAGGGATTCTGAATTCTGTACTGTTTTTTGGTAACGTTTGCCACAGTTGTGGACCTTTAAATCTGATGCTTTCTTAGCCTGCGTGCAGATTCAACTGATTTCTTTTCAGAGAGGTTTCTCCTCCAACAGAGTCTGCACATCAGCGACACAAAGGCTGTCCAACGTCACGTGTGGTTCTTAGGATTGAGAAACCAAACGCTAAATGCGAAGAAGGATCTAGGTCGTTTTCTTTTAGTTTGAATGATTAATAAATATCTTCAAGAAATTCTCGTAATTATTCTCGTTGAATTAAATTCAATGCGACGACCTATAAGCAGGTTCATAGACAAGGTAGTCAAAACACCCTCTCACAATAGACTTTCTTTGACTAGGTTTGTTTATGCACACCCCAGTTGAATCAAAATATGCCCATGCTGATATCAGCAGACTCACTTTGTGTCGCTGATGCGCAGACTGGAGGCGAAACCTCTCTGAAAGGAAGGCAATTGCGTTTGCACGCAGACTAACACTTTATGTGCCATTGCCGAGCGACCTCGTCCTTAGTTATATCAATTTGTTATTTTTACGCAAATCGTAATGACTTTCATTTTCAGATGTCCTGCATGAATGAAGGATTCATGTCATTTCTAGTTTTTTACATCTCAGTCATAAGTAATTGCAAGTTATTTGTATAATGGTTGCGGCACAGTCCTTCTCTAATAGCGCACTATAAGTAGAGTCAGTATCCTTATAAGTAATTCTGAAAGTCCTTTCTTGTATTTTGTTGATTTCTGTAGATGAGCTGCCTGCTGTGAAACTTCCACAATCGACATACTGTATAGCTATCTAGTCAGACAATAGAACAAATGAAGGCCACCCACCAATTGTTTCCCTGTTGTGTGATCATTTATGGAGAACATACATAACAGTAGACTAAATTTTGATTGCCAAGATTCCTTACATAGATAATCTTATAACTCCTGTATTTGCCTTTAATATTGTAATTCAATCTTTGTAGAAGCAAAAGCGGATAAGAAGTAGCTTTTCAGTAGACTGCAAAGGGCTTGATCTCAATGCGACTGACGTGGACCATTGTCATATTTTCATGAATGGCGATGATGTTCATAAAGACCATGCACTGGACAGCGTGCATGTTTCAGACCAAAACTGTCAACATGAGCATGGAGTAGATAGTCTAAACATGGCTGGTGATCATTGCATCAATAAGAAAAATACAAGCGAGTTTTTTAAAGACAGTGACTCAAATAAGGGAGTTAGTATCTTCACCAAAGTGGCTCCTGTTGCATGGATGATCATTCTTGGAGATGGACTGCATAATTTCATTGATGGTTTGGCTATTGGTGTGTCTTTTACAAACAATATTGTCGAAGGAATCAGTACAAGCTTAGCAATATTTTGCGAAGAACTGCCACATGAATTGGGTAGGATATTGTCAATTATTTTGTCTACCTTCTGTTTTTCGTTTTTAACTATTACAAGGAAGAATGACAAATTGCCTCAATTGGAAAAATTCCCTTAAATTTCAGTTAAATCTTTGAATAGAGACTGCATGGAATGCTTTGCAGAAGAGCACTAATTTTGCACCCTTGATTCTTTGGATTTGTTGATTTTTGAGTCCAATTCAACATTGCTAATCTTCTATAGAAAAATCTCTTGTTGGTGTAACAATAGGAATAGTTCATATATAAAGGAAAAGATAAGATACAAAGAGCATAGGAATAAAATTTTTCCGCCGATTTTTGCTCGTGGCCGAAGCCTCCAAAGCCTCATTTTCACGGACCACTCAGACGGCGAATAAGTGTATAAGACAAAAGAAACCCGTGAATTTTTTCTAAATTTTACCTACCTTCATAAAACGCAACCAGGACAAAAAATTGCTGGAAATGTCCCGAATTTTTTGAAGAAATCTACTCTCCAGATTTTTGGGTATACAAGCTTGAATGCCGGTTAGAACATCTCCCGGTTTAGTGGAGTTATGATCCTCTCCAAAAAACAAAATCGACGAAGGCTTGAAGATTTCTTCAAAAGAATTTGGCAAAATTCAAGCAGTTTTTTGTCCTGGTTGCGCATCATGACACTTAAAAAAATTTTCGCGGGTTTCTTTTGTCCTCCTCGCTTGTTCGCCGTCTGATTGGTCCATGAAAATAAGGCTTTGTGGAGGTTTCAGCCATGGACCACGAGCCATTCGGCCATGGATGACATTTTGTTCCTATGCTGATACAAAGAGGACGCTTATACTGTAGCACAGTCAGGCCTCTGAACCTGTTTCCTCTATAGATTGTGGTTAAGCCGACAGGTTCAAAGAGTATATTCGTGAAATCCTCAAGACTATCTTGAAAGTGGCTAGTGATCGTCTCAACGAAGGCAGACTTTTTTTGCTGGCAGTTACGGGGAAATTTTTTTCTCAAATCGCTGATAACTAAGTCGGATTTTTCCGTGGTAGTATGGGATGTTCTCCCGCATATTCTCCCGCGTCTAAAGTTATTGCCGGCACACAAAAACGTTAAATTTTCGGGAAAAAAACGCTAGAATTTCCGGCTGTTAAAGAATTTTGATGTTTGTTCTTCGGAGACTATCTATTGAGTAGGCCAATAAGCCCTTTGTGCGCTGATTGTTCATTCACAGTGAAAGAGGTGAACCATGTGCTTGTTGATGGCGTCGTTTAATAGTTCCGCATCCATTTTTAACTACGGGCTGGTATTTTTGCGTTTTAATCACGAGGGAAAATAGAAAATCGGTAAACTACTGCTGCTAATTCTTCCATCGATATTCGAAATCGGCGACAATCTTGCTGGCCCTTTTCACAAAACTTCGTTTTTTTTTGTTCCACCAAGAAATATGCCAGAGTGTTCCATGCACAGTGGCGGAGGTTTGGGACTTTTATTCCTAACTCTCCAAACAAATCGGCCATTGAAACTCCCACGTTCCCTTATTGCATCTTTCCATGAAATGGCTTACAAGGAACTATGGATACTTTAGTGGAATTGTACCGTAAATGTTTTTGACATATTGATTTATTTCAAATTTACAACTGCTCGGCAATAAATCAATTAAGAATAATTAACTAACTAGCTAATTTAGGCAAATTTCACTTGATTAAAGGTTAATGCTAATATCATGTTTTGCTAATTTTCTTGTCGTCTCTAGCCTTTTTTTACTCATCTGAGAGTCTGGTTACATTTTAGGTGATTTCGCAATTCTGTTAAATTCTGGACTGACATACAAACAAGCAATTTTGGCGAATTTCCTTTCTGCCTGCACTTGCTACATAGGAATGATTATAGGCACTATCCTTGGTAGCACAACTCAGATTGTTAAATGGATTTATGCCTTAGCTGCTGGCATGTTTCTGTATATTTCGCTGGTTGACATGGTAAGCAATATCAATTATTTGCGTTTCACTTTCTGCAAAACGAAGTACCCCAAGATTCTTAATTTTACGATTTCGCCACGGCCAATAATGCACCGTTGATCTGGCCTATATTATGATCAAAATTGTATTCTTACCCATTTAAAAATGAGACGCATCGCTGCGTAGGAGCTCTAGTTTGAAAACAGTTTATATCTATTTGAATAATGGTGGCATTCAATCCTTATTGTGAGGAGGGAAAAACAGAGAAAAATCAACTTTATCTTGCTTCTCTGGCAGTCCCATGGGAGAGAAACAACACAATGGGTAAGAGTACAATTTTCATCATGATATGGATCACATCAACTGTGCATTATAGCCCGTGATATCACATTGACATAGATTGGTACATGATCACAAGATTAACTGCTACTACAAGGAACCAATGTTAACGAATTCGAGGGGACAATAATAATAATAGTAATAATAATAATAATAATAATAATAATAGTAATAGTAATAATGATAATAATAATAATAATAATAATTTTTATATAGCACCAAAATCTATTAAATATATATTCTTTAGCGCTGTACAATACCTAAGACCTAAATTAAAGAAATAATGTCCATATTTACAAGTAAAAAGATCAAGAAACAAAACTCTACACTTGAAACGCAATAGAANTAAATTAAAGAAATAATGTCCATATTTACAAGTAAAAAGTTCCAGAAACAAAAATCTACACTTGAAAAGCAATAGAAAATAAGAACATTTTTAATCTAGATTTAAAAATATCAATGTTATGCGAGCTTCGAATGTCATAAGGTAGACGATTCCATAATGTAGCAGCAGCGACTGGAAATGCTCTGTCTCCGCATGTTTTATATTTCGTTCTTGGAATGTTCAACTGCAAAGATGCATTTAACCTGAGAGAGTATCTTGTTTGTGCTTGCAAAGAAAACATATTCGCTATGTAAGATGGAGCCATGTTATTCAACGCTTTGGGAGGGACAAACATATAGATCTGTTCGGAATGCTGCGCAATTTTGTAGTATTCTTCAAAACTAGTTAGCGAATAGATCAGAATTTCAGTGATTGGGAGTGATTGACTGGATCACCATACCTCCTTGTTTTGTGTCCATGCCCCCTTACTTTGCAGTTGTCTTCTCTTTTTTACACTAAAAACCATTTAACATAAATATTTATTGGGCCAATGTCTTAGAATTAGTTTTCAGAGGCATAGAGTCCCAAAGTGATGCCTTTGTTACTTTTTACTTCCATTGTTTCATGGAAGTAAACTGCAAATTTCCGCCAAAAAGTCTTTTCTACCATGGTATTTAGATACAATTCAAGCATAGTGTGGTTTGTCTGCTCTTGTCTGCACATTTTGTATCGAACAAGAACGGTGTGTTGCTAAGAGTGGCCTAAAATAGCGCAGCCAATGGTACACAGATCAAAATATTAGCAAAACCCAAAAAATAGTCTTTTGTGCTGTTAAGGTAAGTGATATTGTCAGCTAATGGCTAAAAATCAAACTGATATAAAGGTTTGACCTGTAACATCCACTGCATGAACTACAGGAGACAGATAAGGCAGTTTGATTTTCAATAATCAACTGTACTGCAACTTTATTGTTCCTGTTTGTGAGAAAGCCTAGCATCTAAAGGCTCACACATTCTTTCAGAATAGGGGTAGAAAGAAAATGTAAAAAGTTTTGTGATCCCCAACCATTATCCTTTCAAAATATCTATATTTGTAAGTGGTTGAAGGAAGTCGAATTGTTGGTGCCCTCGTTTGAATTTCGTTGCCTCGTTCTGATTTATATATATATATTCAATTTATTTAAAGTAGCTAGGCATACATCTAAGTAGCTATTAAGTAAAAGCTAATTCGAGCCTACTCAGAGGCGGACTGGCCAGTCGGGCTACCGGGTGATCGCCCGGTGGGCCCTGTCAAAAAGATCCAAAAGTTATTTTTTTAGTTGAATTTTGAAATAAAAAGGCAATTTAAATAGCTTTGTTGGGGCCCTTTTTATCAGCCGCTACACTAAGGCTTTCTCGGTGTCTGGCTCCGTCAGTTGTTATTCAAAAACGATCTCATTCATATAGCATTACTGAAAAGCACAGTTATGAGACCATTCGGGGCCCCATGCACACCTTGAGGTCGTGAAAAATATCGTCATATTCATGACGAATATCATTTTTTAGTTCGACTCTACCTCAATGGATACCAACGTAAAGAGTCTTTAGATCAGATCAAGATGGTGATGGATAGAAATAACGCACAAGTAAATAAATACTTTAAGCAGTACTTAATTTTCCAAAGCTATGAGGCCCCACCCATATATGCACGAAATACTCCGAGCCAAGGGCCCATTGGTTCTAATGGTAAATGTAGCACTGTTGAGGATCCTTTTTCTGCTGCACATGCGAAGTGTGGCAGGATANTGGGAGTGATTGACTGGATCACCATACCTCCTTGTTTTGTGTCCATGCCCCCTTACTTTGCAGTTGTCTTCTCTTTTTTACACTAAAAACCATTTAACATAAATATTTATTGGGCCAATGTCTTAGAATTAGTTTTCAGAGGCATAGAGTCCCAAAGTGATGCCTTTGTTACTTTTTACTTCCATTGTTTCATGGAAGTAAACTGCAAATTTCCGCCAAAAAGTCTTTTCTACCATGGTATTTAGGTACAATTCAAGCATAGTGTGGTTTGTCTGCTCTTGTCTGCACATTTTGTATCGAACAAGAACGGTGTGTTGCTAAGAGTGGCCTAAAATAGCGCAGCCAATGGTACACAGATCAAAATATTAGCAAAACCCAAAAAATAGTCTTTTGTGCTGTTAAGGTAAGTGATATTGTCAGCTAATGGCTAAAAATCAAACTGATATAAAGGTTTGACCTGTAACATCCACTGCATGAACTACAGGAGACAGATAAGGCAGTTTGATTTTCAATAATCAACTGTACTGCAACTTTATTGTTCCTGTTTGTGAGAAAGCCTAGCATCTAAAGGCTCACACATTCTTTCAGAATAGGGGTAGAAAGAAAATGTAAAAAGTTTTGTGATCCCCAACCATTATCCTTTCAAAATATCTATATTTGTAAGTGGTTGAAGGAAGTCGAATTGTTGGTGCCCTCGTTTGAATTTCGTTGCCTCGTTCTGATTTATATATATATATTCAATTTATTTAAAGTAGCTAGGCATACATCTAAGTAGCTATTAAGTAAAAGCTAATTCGAGCCTACTGCAAAGTAAAAAAATTTTAACTATACATATAATTGCCCGCGCCGGAGCGCGCGAGAGCGCGCGAAGCAAGGGCTTCTAATTGGCTCTGCGTGCACAAGATTTTGTTAGGAGCTTGATTTTAGTTTTCCAATGATGAGTCAGCAGAATTCGTCAACGAAAATGGCGGCGATTTGGAGGTCTGGGTCGAAAGAAACCTGGTGCTGAAAAATCTTCTGTTCTCAACACTGATCTCAGTGGTTCTCAAGCATACAGCTTTTGTTCTCATGCACAGTTGAAAATAAACTTTTATTTCCGCTAGGCCCATCTTTGATCGCTTCACACAATAATACCGATGTGTTGATTTGTTCAGTGTGGAAGGGATGGGGGAAGGGATTGATAAAGTATTCAGAGCATCCAATACGAATTTTTAATGATAGGGAGAATCAAACGAACAATTTGCAACGGTTTATGAACTCTGAAACCACCACCACAGCAGGGTATCGACATCGTATTATTCGTAGGTTCTTATTTTTTCAATTGACCTGTGTGTGGTTACAATGTTATATATATCAACGATTTCCATTCCTCCGAATATTTGATGTGGATATTAGATTGCACTAGCAAAACCAGCAGGGACTTTAAGAAAAAATATAAGAATAAAGAAAATAGTGAGGCACCGTGGGGATTCGAACTCTGACTATTGTGGTCAGTGGAATAGATACCTACCGCTACGCCATCTAACAATATGCTAGTGATTGCGCTGCAATCATACATAATCTTGATAATAGCCTTGAGGATTCCACTGGCAAACTTCTATTTGTTGCTTGTGTTTCTTTCTGATGCGAGACTTTCCTGGGGTTTTCAATTTGATGAATTTTACTAATCTTTTTCAAAAGCGCGGGCACTTCAGCAGCAGCTATTACTAGTACGTAAAAAAGATAGATACAATATTTACAATTCATCAAAAGTATACAATATCAAACAAATTTATAAAAACATTTGTCATAAAAAGCCCAAGTTCGGAATATAGTTCGGTGATAATTTTTCTGTAGGAGCAACATGCTTTCTTGAACTTTGGCCTGATTTTTGTGAAAGAAAAATATAACCTGTGTCAACCAACCTGATCATAACTTGTAGATATTTTATCAGATATTTTCTTTGCCAAAAATTTGTATTAAGTCCAAAATTTAATAGGTCGGGTACCACGTGTTTTTGACGACCGGTCATAAGTTTTTTCTGGAAAGCCCCATGTATGGTATTGCATTGGTTCACCCTTGTTTGGTACTACTTTTCATACATCAGACAGGTCGACAAGTCGCCTCGGGACAAGAAATTTCTTGCCACAGGACTGAATTTTCCAAAATCTGAGACGAGGATTTACACAATTTAAGTATTTTCATACTGTATATTTTGGTGTAGAGGCAGGTATAGACATGAATGACAGGCAAAGAAAACACCTCTAAGCTACGACAGACCATAAAACGTTGAAGCGGAGATCGTCAGGCCTAACCAAAATGAAGGGCGCGAAAGATAAACCTGGCCCGTTCCTTGTTAATAGGCTCACAAACTCCAGCTTTCCTTGGCAAGTTTTACATCACGAGAAAGGCAGATAATTTTACATGACTTAGAAGATTTGATTATTCTCTGACCCGTCATTCCTGGAAGAAAAATACACTCCCAATGCAACAGGTAAACTTCCGCAAAATTTGACGAACTGCCAAGTGAATGTATGGCGTGCAGATTGAATGAAACTCTACAACAATAAAAAGGCTACAGGTTCGTGAAAGTAGGGATTTTTCCTCGAAAATATGAATATCCTAACAGAAAATAAAAAAAAAAAATTAACCGTGAAAAGGTTACAAAATGTTTTGAACTTTCACGACAGAGAGCCCATCAAAAACTCTCTTTTCCTGTTTGTAAGGTGCCCCCGTCTTTCCTTTCTTGTCCAATCATAAGTCGTTGCATTTTTTCTTTTGTTATCTTGATCCAATCAGATTCATTTCCTTTGCTCGTCTCGCAAATCACGATGGGAGGAGATATTGATATTAAACCAGGGGCTAGCCGGGACCATTCTTTTCCCCAGACAGACCACAATGGTACACTCCTTTACCAAAAACCTCTGACTGAAAAAAATTAATTTTCAGTCACATCAAGAGAAAGAAAAATCTGAAGGTAGTCATGGTTTAAAACGCTGTTTGAAATTGGTAATTTCATCTTAAAGTATCCCAGACGAAAGTAAGAAGCCTGTTCTTTCAAACACAATCAAGAATGTTCGAAATATCACAGAATATAAATAAGAAATTAAAACAATTATGTTGAGTTGAAAGTTGAGGCCTGCTGGATTTGTGTGAAATCGATGAAGATCTGCTTACCTGCTTGCATCCACAACTATTTTTTCTCTGCTTGGAATTCATAAAAAATGTTACCTTTAGAACTTTTTTATCAACAAACAAGTTGAACATCAAATATTGCCAACATGAAATATTTTCCTGCGTGTACGTGTCATAAAATTAGGAGGCAAGCAAAAATCACAGGCCCTGTCTCCATAGCTTCGAGGCTTCAATGAGACGTCATACGTCGGTAGGGGTTGTCGCGTATGCAAGGGGTGCAATCTTCTCAAATGCGTGCAAGGGACTGCAATTATTGGCAATGATATTTCCCAATTACCTGATGACTATTTATGTGATTTGCTCCTTTTTGATAGTAGAACTTATAATGAGAAAGCGAATGAAATGATATTGAAATGCACTGTCAAATTCTTCAAGCTTACTAAACCTTTTAGATAACTTCGCCGTTGCCTTCTATATCAGGTAGGTTGGGGTGGCTCTGCTTTCCGGTCTGATTGATGCTTTGGGCCGGCTTTCGGTCCTCTTCTCTGGCTGGCTGTTGGCTGCGCTAGGACCGATCGGTCGGTCTTTTGGGATTCCGTGGAGCGTTCGTTCCTGGGTTTCGGGAGGTCGATTGGCTCTCGAGCGGTTGATATTGAAGGCAGAAGTTCTAGAGTTATGGTTGACCACTATCTGGTGTACGGAATAAGGAAAGTGAATGCCTGGCGAGTCAAAAATAAGAAACCAAAAGTTTTGGAGACTCGAAGTCTGAGCAATTATGACAGGGCATCGTTTCGCAACGACTTGCAGCAGATAGACTGGGAAGCCATCCTAAGCTCTTATGCTGATAATCCGGATTATATGGCTACCACTTTTCAGGAGATCTTTGAGTCGGTTTTAGATATCCATGCACCCCTGAAAAAGAGGAGAGTAGGTAACACTTCTACTCCTTGGATAACCCCAGACATTAGGAAACTAATGAAAGAGAGGGATGCAGCTAAGAAAGCGACGAAAACATCTCCTGAAAAGTGGAACACATATAAGCATCTCCGTAACAAAGTAACACAAAAAATTCGAGATGCAGTACAATCGCATTATCTTGGGTTAATTGAAGAAAACAAGGGAGATCCAAAAAGAATGTGGCAGGTTATTAATAAGGTACTAGACAAAGCAGCTCCTTCAACAGAAATTTCCAGCTTAGATGTTGAGGGGAAAACAATTACTAAAGAAAAGGATATAGCTGAAGCACTTAATCATCATTTTACCACCATAGGACCGAAACTTGCTAGCAAGTTAGAGTCTAGGCCTGATGATGATTCTGTCAAGCATATCAATGTTCAACAGAACAAAATGACATTTGTACCCATTGATGAAACATATGTGCTGAACGCCATAAAGCAACTGAAAAATGGCAAAGCACCAGGCCCAGACAAGATCTCCACTATGCTAATTAAAGATGCAGCAGACTTCATTTGGAAGCCTCTAACCATGGTTTTCAACTCGTCATTGAAGTATGGTGTCTTCCCAGATATCTGGAAATTAGCAAGAGTCACACCAATTTTTAAAGCAGGTTCAAAAAGGGATGGAAACAATTATAGGCCGATCTCGGTCATCTCAGTTTTTTCTAGGATGTTGGAAAGAATAGTTCACGATCAGCTCATTGATTATCTCATAACTAACAAAGTATTGACACCAAATCAATCTGCTTTTCGAAAACTGTATTCCACTGTAACATCCCTGATAAACGGTACTGATTGCTGGTATGACAATATGGATAAAAAACAGCTCAATTTGGCCATATTTCTTGATTTAAAAAAGGCGTTTGATACCGTAGATCATACAATACTGATAAAAAAGTTAGGTGCACTCGGTATCAGGGCAAGTTCAGGAGAATGGTTCACGTCCTTCTTAAGTGGTAGAAAACAATTCTGCTCAGTTAATGGACAACAGTCGGGGGCTAGATTGGTAACATGTGGTGTACCTCAAGGATCCTGCTTGGGACCACTCCTATTTATAATCTACCTAAATGACTTTGAAAAATGCTTAGAATTCTCTAGGGCTAGTATGTATGCAGATGACACACATGTTACATTAACATCTAGTAACGTCGATGATCTAATTACAAATGCCCACAAAGAATTAAGAAACATCTCGGAATGGATGCGGATAAACAAGTTAAGTGCCAACCCGAAAAAAACTGAATACATGATCATTGGCCATCCACGGAGGACAAATAAGGTTGAAATCTCAGAACCACTGAATCTTAACAATTCAGAAATTAAGCGTGTGGTGAAGACCAAATCACTGGGGGTTATTGTGGATGAAGGGCTAAACTGGGATGAACAATTCAACAAAGTGAAAGGGAAGATTAGTGGCGGTCTTAAGTCACTAAAAAAATTGAAAAATCTCATTTCCCAATCCCAGCTGGACCATGTGTACCGTGCACTTGTAGAAAGCCATCTGCGGTACGCCAATGTTATTTGGGGGAGTCTTCCTAAAACAAAATTGAATACCCTCCAACGTCTGCAGGACAGAGCCCGTTCGATTATTGATAAGGCCAGACTAAAAGACAATTGGTCTCATAATTGGTTGACAGTTGAACAACTAATAAACTTTGATCGATCAGTTATGACATACAAAATAATCAACAGGCAATGTCCCGAAAGCCTTTGGGGTAAATACCATCATAGGACCCAGCATTCCAACTACAGAACAAGGAATTGCAGGGACCTACAAATCCCAAGAAATAATCTTGAATATGTCAAGAAAGGCTTTCACTATTCGGCTCTGAAAGTTTGGAACGATATACCCATCAATATCAGAGAGCTCCCTACACTTAGTAAATTCAAAAAACAATTGAGAAGCTATTATATGAGCTGAAAAACCTAAAACACGACGCCATGGAAGAGCAGCTGCTATTAGATAGATTACTGTACATAATTTTGCTTTAACTGTACATAGATTATATTAATGTAATTAGGGTATTTATTTTCTTATTTAAGTATTGTGTTAATAAGCTGAAGGGTTTTTGTGTGTAAATAATTTAAAATGAAAAATGAAAAATGAAATGAATGTTTGCTTGGGGGGATTGGGGCCGGTTTTCCGCGCTCGTTAGGGTGGAGAGCGGAGTAGCCCCAAACATATGGCCGTGGACTTTGATGATGTGAATAGAAGATCTTTATATTGTATGTGTAGTATATTTTGTTCATGTTTCGTCTTTAAGTAGTGTAATGTTATCATTTGTTGTAAAATAAAAGTTAATTTGATCTGTTGAGTTTGGAGGCAACTTGATAACACTAAGTTATTTGCCTCCATCTCAACAGTAGATAAAATTGAGTTGTATTGTTACTTGTATTTTAAGTTTTATTTGTTGTAGAAAAGAAAACAAACATTTACCTACTTAGAGAGCTCCGCCAAGAAAGTCCCTGTATACAAATTCCCGTTTAAAGCTGTCATTTTGTTAGATTATTATGTCCTTACTGTATTGTTTTTGTTTTTATGTAGAATGTTGTGGTTCTTTTGATGGAAGTTGTGTGTTGTGAATTTTGAAATGAAATGAATTGAACTAAACTGTATATTGAAATCACCTTCAAAAACGTGAAGTGAAGCTGTAAACCTCGATTAAATTTCTGATGCTATTCCATCCTACGAGCTGGCCTTACCGTTTTATCGTGCCTCTTGACTCTTCTGTTTATCTTAAAGGAGATCGACGTTGTTAAAAGCTGGCCCGGGCCAAGTTAGACTTATAGTCTATTGTAATTGACAACTTTGATATATAATGTTTTATTGTGTTGCTAAAGAAACAATTAGTTTTTGGACGTTTTGTTAGCCTGTTTATATCGGCTAATCGATGTAGCTGTGTCGAGCACCCTTAAATGTGCAGATATTTGTTAATTTTTTCTCTTTTATATTTAATTGAAGGAGACTCAATCTTTTCCCATAATACTCGGATGGTCGAGGCCAAGATTTTTCTTTTAAAAAATTTTATGCTTAACAATTTTGTGTTTTTAATATTTGATGTAAATTCCACTTTTTCCTTTCAAGCTGCCAGAAGCGACAGGAATGCAAGTGACAATAAGTGCAAATTCAAAAAAAGAAACATTGAAAAATTTCCTCATCGTCAACCTTGGAATCATTCTTGGCTACTCTTTTATGCTTTTGCTTGCCATATATGCGGGAGATATCAAGATTTAGGCAACTTGAGCCTTGGTTTTGTATGGAATGGTCTTCTTGTAATGTTGTGCAAGTTTGCTTTGCTTTTGTGTGAAATACTCATCCAAATACGCGGACCACTTTTGCATAATTTATAAGCGGATAGACTAGAGTCTGGAGTGATGGAGTCAACAGAAACTGCATGGTGACTTTCGAGCACATTTCATTGTGACGACTTTTTATACGCATCGACCAAACAAGTAAAGGTATAACCGCTGTTATATGCTTCTTTTAAGGAGATTACTGGTAACATGAAAAGTTTCACCATTCGAAGATCGTACCGGGTGACCCAAAAGTACACTTAAGGGACAATATCATAACTGGCGCTCTGAAATCAAAAGTTATTGACAAATGCTTCGTTTTATTGTTTATTTGAATGGCTTGGCTATCTTTTTAGATGCTGTAGGTCACTTTAAACTATAATTGCCGTCTGAAAAAACCAAATTCAAAGAAAATTTCGAATCCTGCATTTCTTCTTTTGGAATGAAATAATCGCCATTCTTTTTCAGTCAAAATTTTGAGAAACTTTTACGCAGAGTTGGATACGAAGTCATCTTGAGAAATTTGTTGTTTGCAAGTTGATTGACCTCTGTTCCTTGCTCAATGTTCATGCTCCCATACAGATTTGTAATACGGCTTTTTTGCATCTTCTAAAAATATTGACTAATAGAGAGGGGGAATTCCGAGGTATAAATGAATCACCATACATCTTAAACTGGCTTTTCAGAAGGTCCTGATAACTTAAACTGACCGAGGAACATCACAGAAGATATGGCCGAGACAATCAGCTACATACTGATACCTTGTTTCTGTTCGTAACGTTTGCTTTCAAGCAGCTGTGTGCGTTTTAGCTCATGAAGTGTTTTTGGGTCACGCGGTACAAACTAATGTAATTGACCGATCTTAAAGATCCTTGCGTAATTACGTGAACCTATCGATGAATGTCTAACTAAGACCAAGGGGCATTGGTTTTTGGCTTCGCAAAAGGGACTTGGTATGAGATTCATGTTCGTTCATTTTCATTCATTAACGAAGGATTACCCTTCAGCCAAAGCCAGTTTACAAGGGATCCTCCACCAAAAACATAATGACAACATAAGCTAACTACCATATTAACAACAAAAACAAAACTATGACGTCAAAGACTAACTATAACACACTAAAAACAAAAGTGTGATTTTGAAAACATATGACAATGCTGGATATTTACAACAAAGGGAGAACGTAAAACTTAAATGGTTTTAAAGCTATTTGGAGCAGACGCCCGTTTGGTCTCGGCTGATGGGTCATTCTTCAATTTTACTCCCCTGTAAGAAAAACATTTTTGCCCGTTACTTATCGGATTCGTCATGATTCCTTCGTCATACGTTAGAAAAGCCGCTTACCTTTTATGTGCTACGCATGCTTACTACTTCCCGTTATTGTAATTGATGGATAAACTTGCTCTGAGTTCAAGGGTAAATTATTCTTGTTAATGCATGGGTAATTATACGCTATAGGTGTGGCGTTGCAGGTGAGCTGTAGGTTTGCTCCTATGAAGGAGCGCCAAAGGTGTTTTTCTCCTCCTTTGAAGTCACCTTGATCTTAGAACTTTTAAAATGGCGGCTGGCAAGCAGGTAGACTCCACTTTGAGCCCAACCAGCGATTGTTGCAGGATAGGACGCATAAATAGATTTTATTATACGAAATGAAGTCATTCGAATCTTGCAGCATCTAATTATCTTCTGAAAGACTCTCTAGCTGGCGAAGCATTAATTATCCTTTCATGTAGCGGTATGAAAGCTTTAAATTTGATGTCATATTCCAATAACTTTGTGCAAGCTAACTGCTAACGTAAATACCCAAATTTGGTCTCAAGGTCTTGGTTCGACTTTCATTGAAATATCACTTTAAAACAAACTTTACTTTAAAACTGGTATCTTCGAAATGAGATGATCAGATCAGTCTTCAAAAAGGTGTACATTTTCTCTATTCAACCAGTTATAGATGAGAGAAAATGGTTGTAGTGTTTGAAAAAATTCTCAACAACTCATCATGTTAAAGTTTTTAGATTCAGCTTCTTCGTCTCTAATAACGAATGCAAAGCGAATTTTGCCAATTAACTATTTGCATGGTTGGTTCCAACTGCCACCTCTTCTTCCCCTGAATGGAGTGCCAAAGAAATTCATTCTTTTGTCAAACGGCATCCAGGGAGTTAGGCCACAAGTAAACAAACAGCATCGCGTACTAATTTTGTTTCCTTGAACGATGGACAACTGAAGCTGAGTCCTTCTCTAGATTAAGTAATTGCTATGGAAAATTAAATTGAATGTAAATACTATTTTGAATAATGTGTGGATGAGTTTGGTCGATTTTAGGTTTGAATATCAAATAACTCCCACCGTCAAATTTTTCCAGACTCCATCATACGAATTGACTCGTCATTTAAAAGTCGCAGAAATAGAGCACATTAACAAAATTACGATCTTGAAAAGGTTGTGCTCAGAATCACGTTAGTTATAATTTTGTTATTTTCGCCCACGAAAATAAGAAAATTATTACCTGTGATTTTAACGTGATCCTGATCATAAAAATAATAAGAGCAACACAATAGTCTAGTTATGGTGACTTTTCAAAATTGATACTCTTGGGTGCAAAATAGGAGAGTCTTGATAATCAGGGGAAATTTGAAAACGTAATAAGCACAGGGTGTTAACTATTGCATTTTAAATATTTCTAACTGAAAGTACCACTTCTAGCAGCTTTTAATCGACTTGATCGAGTTGAGGAAGATATTTTCTCACATTTCCGTAACATTAATTATCAGGGTGTTCTAATAAGGATTGGGGTGGGGATTTTTTTCGATTTGATAAGTAGGGGACGTCTATTTTGCACCTGAGAGTAGTTTATTTTGTGCCGACTGATAATGTTCTGTGACGTAATCATGACATTGCCTAAATTTAAAGCTGATAAGAAATGTGGCTCATGAATCAAAAATGAAAATGGTTTTGAAATGATTTAAAAATAGATTAGCTTGCATCCTTTGAAATCCCCTCGTTTTATTTTAAATTATTAGTAGATAATTTGGATTTATAGAGATATTTAAATACGGGGAGAGTGGAGCTAGTTTACCTGTTTGAGAAAATTAGCGTTGCTGCCCCAGTTTTGAAGAACAGCAGTTAAATTATATTATTTGAGAAAATTTGCGAGGCTTGGCCCTGTGACAGCTAGCCCCACTTTCCCTAACACACAATTTTAGTTATTGTAGAATTCAGCTTTGATATCAAAATTGAAAGTTGTAGACATAGTGCGGTGTATACTGCAGAATTATCAAGGGTGTTGGGACACGAACGTTTTGATTACATGTTTATTTACCGTGTTGTGATCCTTGTCTTGATTTCTTGTCTTGTTTGCTTCTCTGTTTCGTCTTCAACTGATGTGTGCAACTGAACGTGGGTTTAGGCCCAGACTCCTTGAGTTATTTGAATATATCTCCCTTGCATTCCTGTGTCTTAGTTTTTTTTAAGACACAGGAATGCAAGGAAGATATATTCAAATATCACGAGGCATTTGGGCCTCAACCCATGTGCAGTTGCACGCATCAGTTGAAGAGGAAACAGAGGAAACAGAGAAGAAAACAAGACAAGGATCAAAACAAGGTAAATAAATACGTTATCAAAACATGCGTGTCTTAACACCCTTGGTTATAGCAACTGTTTGGACATTATTTGAGTGCAACTTAATGTTATTTACTTGTTTTATCTTACTAAGTAATTTGGGAGCTCTCTTGACAAATCTAAATTAACTCTACATTTCCGGCATTAAAACTGTATGAAACACGTAAGAGACTTTTGGTAGCGAATTGGCCCTCTAATTTAAGAAGCCCGGACCTTAATTCCTTGTAAAAAATACGTGTAATTTGATCAGCCGGTATATCTCAAGCTTCATATTTCTACTGTGATAGCAGTCTATTGTTTTTATCGCAAACGAGTTATCTTACCTAACCGACATATTCTTTTAATGAAGCGATATATTGTCTGACCAGTCTATCACCTCGAATTTATAGCTTCTTTTTCTCTCTATATAAAGGGTCAGAAAGAAACGAAATAGCTCGGATAGCCGATGCATCCATATAACACAACTTAAAGACCATTGTCAACCACCGAAAAAGACTTTTAAATAACATGTAAGTCGACTTTGGCGCCACAAAGGATCATGGTTAGCAATGGGTCTTTAAGTCAGCCGAGGGGCGTATCACTCTCTAAAAACCTCATAAACCTTTGGCAAAAATCATTTTGTCTCCCAGAAAAATCCATCAACAATCCTATTGTTTATCGCTCATTCCTCATAGAAACATCCCTCGAGTTAGCCTTTCTGTATACAGGAGGAAAAAGGAGAAACTTTAATAAATGCAGGCGGACACGGGGAAGGAAGAAAGAAAGGGAAGAGAAAGGGGAACGAGAGCCAGACTTGTGAACTACGTGTTCCGAAAACGAGGCTCTATTGTCTGATCTGCCCACCGGTCAAGATCTTGACCGGCGGCTTTCCTTTCATGTTAACGAGATGAGCCAATCAAAATTGATTTTATCAAAGCTCTGTTCCATGGCTTCAAAACGCGGGGGTAGTATTCACCTCATAGACATATGACTTATGTTGACAGAGTTTATTGCATTGACGATAATCGNAGAAACATCCCTCGAGTTAGCCTTTCTGTATACAGGAGGGGAAAGGAGAAACTTTAATAAATACGAGAAATAGAAAGGGAAGAGAAAGGGGAACGAGAGCCAGACTTGTGAACTACGTGTTCCGAAAACGAGGCTCTATTGTCTGATCTGCCCACCGGTCAAGATCTTGACCGGCGGCTTTCCTTTCATGTTAACGAGATGAGCCAATCAAAATTGATTTTATCAAAGCTCTGTTCCATGGCTTCAAAACGCGGGGGTAGTATTCACCTCATAGACATATGACTTATGTTGACAGAGTTTATTGCATTGACGATAATCGAACAATGGGCTCACTGTATCTGGAATGTTGTTGAAGATTTGGGTTTGGAGATGAAGGTTTGCAAAGATTATAATGCAAAGATCGACAGAAAATAATCGGGAAATCTTTTCCTCCTTTCCCCTCCTGTATTTATTGATCAAGAGCGAGACTTGGAGCAAGTCCAGCCTTTCTGTGAACCGTTCGTCAAACATTTTGGTACACCTAGAATCACTTAAGAAATTGTTGAAGCACAGCAAGGTTTGCAGTTTTATACCTATCATGACTTCCCTCTCCCCCAGTTGATGCCAGGCATAATGAAATTTTATGCAGCACGTGTTTTAAATTCAGCGGCATTGGGCAAATGCCCCCCAGGTCCCAAATAATTGCTAGCACGAGTTAATGCCACCCCCGGGGGGGGGGGGTACTTCATTTTTGAATAATACTGGACGTGCTGCTCATATGGGTGGGTTTTTTCATCTGAAATTCCCTACATATGGGTCTGTTTTTAACCAAAATTCTGGTAGATGGGTAGATTTTTGAGAATTTGCTTATCAATGAGTCCAATAATGATAATCCACACAAAAAAACTGAAATTTTCCTTTGTTTCAAATCGACAAATTCATACCCATGGGTCAGAAATTTCCTGATATTCATGCAAATGGGTTCGGAATTCTTGAATATTCTGTCATGCAAATGGGTCCTTTTCTCAAATTGCAGATTCAGGTCGAACCACGTTCACATTGAAGTACCCCCCCCCCCCCCCCGAGGATGCCACCGTCTTTTGCTCTATTCTAAAACAGTGTAGCGGTGGAGGAAAAAAGTCAGAACGTTGTGAATGTCTAGCTATTTAACAGATTTCTAGCAGTTAATGTTTATTATTTTAAAATGAACTTGTGCAAACGTTTCGATAAAAATTTCAAATTCTANCCCCCCCCCCCCCCCCGAGGATGCCACCGTCTTTTGCTCTATTCTAAAACAGTGTAGCGGTGGAGGAAAAAAAGTCAGAACGTTGTGAATGTCTAGCTATTTAACAGATTTCTAGCAGTTAATGTTTATTATTTTAAAATGAACGAAACCATCCTCAATAAGAACAGAACAGAAAATAAAAAGATACAACTGTTATTTGTGCAAACGTTTCGATAAAAATTTCAAATTCTAAAAAGCGTAAGGCAGCCTATAATCAATACCCATAAGACCATCGTCGTAATGTTTATTATTCAAACAACGCACCAGGTACGCCTAAAAAGTCGAAGCGTGTGGAATAGAGTTGATTATGCCTCTTTATTTTTCATTTTGTTTGCCGTAGCCTGCATGTATAACTGGTACTTGCGTAGTACTTGCGTATCTTGTGTATGTCATAGGTTACTAAAGTATAACCAAAAACTTTGTAGAGTAAAACTGTTTTTATCCACAGAGCCACGATTAGTTTCCAAAATAATGCAAACTAGATACCATTCGAAAGAGTTTAGCGAGCGGAACTTGATTCTTGCAAGCATTGTAAAATTTTGGTTACTTTAGGGGGGGGAGGGGACATTTTAGGAAGTTGTTTTCTTCACAAATTTTTCCAGCCTACTATCAAGATAAGATAAGGAGAACTTAGGTAAGGAAAATAGTTCTCTTTATTTTGTCTTGCTACTATCCATAATTCGAAAGTGCAGGTCTTCGCAAACAGTAACATTAAGTTAGATCTTGCATAGAATGACTGGTTTGACCGTCACCTGTCATAGAATGCACTGTGGTCAGTTTTTTGCTCCTATACTTTCTTGAAAATTTGACAGAAATAACCTCGACCAGGGGCTATTCCGAAACTCACTGTTTCATAAGGAACGACTCTTACCGTCTTCTGCTTGCAGATTCCTATTCAGAAAGCGTCACAGTATCATGTGATGCAAAATTTGTTTTTAAAAAAATATAAACAAAAAACTTTAAATAACTCCCATGGAACCCCCAAGGGACTGAGCTCCCCTTAAATCAACAAAATTTCATAACGCTTCAAAGATTCAAGTTCTGCTCTCGAATCCGTTTTGGAATGATACCTAGCACGCAGTGTTTTTCAATATAATGGTAGTTCTATGACCAAAAACCGTTTCATTCTGCATAGTTTTTGGTTCTTCTTTAGAACCATTAGTATTTGGTTGATGAATATATGAAGTGAATTGAATTAAACATAATGCAAGGTGACATGTAAGCTGCACGGTCAGGATCGGTTGAAGCATCTGATGAACTGCCAGCAAGATATGTTTTGATGAAAGTTGGGGGCTACTTGAGGGCCAGCCTTGCTTTGCTTTGGATTGGATATGATGAAATGCTTTTTATTTATGACATGTAGAATG
The DNA here is from genome assembly GCA_004194395.1 of Aurelia aurita complex sp. Pacific. Classification (NCBI taxonomy): domain Eukaryota; kingdom Metazoa; phylum Cnidaria; class Scyphozoa; order Semaeostomeae; family Ulmaridae; genus Aurelia; species Aurelia aurita complex sp. Pacific. Next base: position 42,407 of record REGL01002318.1, read on the forward strand.
AAATGGAAATCTTTTGATATTAATTTATGTAAAGAGTATAGAAATTATTTGCTGACTAGAATCATTTGTATCACCCACTGCAATAGCTTTGATAATCTTTACCGGGTAGATGAACCAACCAACTTTACCGGTTGTAGTTGTTGTTCTATTTTTCTGAGCATTGGAAATATATGTAAAATTTGATATAGAAAAATATATACCTTTAAAATAAGTGAGAAGAGGCCTAAACCCTCTGGACCAAAATTATAAAAAGTCTCCTCCATCAACACACTTCATTGGTCTCACGAGTTGAGAATCGAATCTTTCTAAAAGCAAAAACGTATATGATCTGATAATTTTATAAAAAAGCACTTTCAAGTCTTTCTGTAAATGAAATACGTTTGCATGTTACTTACTCTAAGTGAGGAGACTACCGATGATCATGTTTCATGGATTTCAAAACAAAAGAATTTTCACTAATCTAATTAAACCTAATTAGAGAAGAAATAACAGCCTTTCGACTATCACAGGAATGCTTCCAACACAGCAAATTTTTGATCCTCAAAATAGAAGAAAGACTGTCTTGAAGACAAAAAGGAGCAAACACAGCTATTAGTGACAAGCGTTCATAAAACTCTCTGTTCATTAAACAAACAAAAAATACCTCGTTTTGGCAAGTTATTGCTGCTGAAGGCAGCATTACTATTCTTCTTCAATCAGCCAGCCAAATTAGCCTGCCTGCTGTCTGTTTGTCGTCTGGCTATGTAGACGGGCCAGCTCACGGCTGCGGTTCGCGGGCTCGCGGCTGGTGAGCATTTATCCAACAAACAACAACAAAAGTTCTCCAACAAAAGATAATGAGTTCTTCCCACCTACTTAACTACCTAACTACGTCAATGGACGACAAAGGTTTAT
>REGL01002319.1:20612-36067 GCA_004194395.1 Aurelia aurita complex sp. Pacific
CTGTACTCAGAGATGCCTCCCCACTGTACTGAACACCCCCCACTGTACTGCACACCCCCACTGTGTACTGCACACACGTTCCATGGGGTGGTGATACATTTCTGTTTCATTCCATAAAACGATGGATGGTATTGCGATTAACAGTACCGCCAAGCAGTCGCTCTGAATTTCTTGCAATGTATCGGACACTAAGTCCCATATCAATATAGTGTTTAAGTCTGTGTCTGTTGATGTCCATTATTGGTGGGCCACATCTCCGATTCCTAGTATCTGTAACACGGTGTAGCCTTCGTGGTTCTTCGGCAGGTTCACTTCGGTTTTCTGCTACAAGGACTGCAATTCTTGTTTCAATTTCTCTGAAATTCTATTAAGCTGATTCACCAAAACAAGGAACTCGTTGTTGCCTTCAACTATTGACTGTACCCTGTAAAAATTCCTTTGCAGTTCTCCAAGATTTCTCCTGGCATGGCAGTCGTCAAACTTAAGAAGGTAGGAGAGGACAAGGTCATTTGCACGCCTCTCAAACCATTGCTTACGCGTGGCAGTACACTATCAACTGTTGCCACGAATGCCCTTTCAACTCGATTTGGAAGAGGAGAAACGACAATTTGAACGGACACAAACAGCTGCAAGAGCAAAACAGCCACGATAGAATCCATTTTGAAAATATGATATATTCACACTGCTTTTTAAAAAAACTGGGTTTATCTAAGATAAACTGGGTTTATCTGGGTTTCGCGCGCCATTTCTTCTGATAAACTAGGTTTATCTGGTGATAAAGTGGGTGTATCTCAGATAAAGTGGGTTTATCTCAGATAAACTGGGTTTATCTGTTTCTCTCAGTTTATCTGTTTCTTTTGCGTGATAAAGTGGGTTTATCTGAAATAAAGTGGGTTTATCTGATATAAACTGGGTTTATCTGTTGATAAAGTGGGTTTATCACAGATAAACTGGGTTTTCACAGATAAACTGGGTTTATCACAGATAAACTGGGTCTATCACAGATAAACTGGGTCTATCACAGATAAACTGGGTTTATCTGGTGATAAACCGGGTTTATCTAATTGTGGTGACTTTCGCGTGCCATACCTGCCGGTATGAGCCAGATTTTTTACCTCAAACGCAAGGGTACAACATAGCTTTTGAAGGTGGTACACTCTTTTAAGCAATGAATTTGCCTGGGAAATATCATTTTACAATATTTGCCATTTATTTTGATATGAGTAGAATCCCCACATTCTTGTATATCGAATGATGTATAGTTTAACTAGATTCAGTTAATAGTCTGGCTTTTAGGGAGAGAAAACCAAATCTTATGTTACAAACGTTTACAGTAACCTTAAAAGGACATACCACTTTGATGTTCAAATTACTTTCCTTTACTTTCGTTACTTGATGAGATGGGTACGAGAGTTGACGAACTGGAAAAGAACATTGGTGACTTGATGAAACAAGCTGAACTCGATGAACCAGGGAAATGAAGTTACTTGTTAAATTTATGCATTGTCTTGATGTGGTTGTTCTACTATACGTATATTTTACATTCCTTCCAGTATTTCATCAATTACGATTTAATCGATCAATCAACCGATCAATCAATCGATCAATGCAATCAAGCAATCAATTCGAGACATCGATTTTCTTAAATTAATGGACTACTACTAAGGTGTGATTGGAAAGTATTGATCTTTGATTTTTGCTCTGTAAATCTAGGACATTTAGATGTTAATTTTTGCGATTTTTGCTGTTTTTTCTCAGTGCTATTTTGAGAGAGGGAAAACAGCCCTTATAATTGTCCCTGTATGTATGTATGTATCATTTTGCCACAATTACAATTATTTACAAGTTATATAATATAAAAATAGATACAATACAATAAATAATGTTAAAAACGTAAAGGAAAAACACCCCTAATTACAGTGGCAGGGATAGCATTAAAAGGTCAAGATGACCTTAATTCCATAATGGCCCCCTTAGAGGTGCTGGTACAACGAAAAACGTAAGAAAAAAAATATACTAAACCGTAGTTTGTTTTCGGTATAAAACATGGTTTATAAGACCATACCATGATCGGGAGAGATGATGACAAGTCTTAACTCATTCACCCCCACGAGATATTTTGCGATATAGCTCTTTATCCCCGGGTTTTGAATGCCCATCATCACCTTACATCACCGTCTCCCCAAGCGGCTTTCACGCTGTGGTTCAAAATAGACCAAGCCCGATTTCATTGTAAATTACAAAATATTCGTAAAAGATCCGAAAAAATGTTTTAAAAATAATTTTTTGTAGAAAAAAAGGGCTTCAAAATGATATGAAACATAATTTTTTCGGAAGGAAATCTGACTTTTGCGAGATGATTGATTGAACATGAGATCGCAATGCCATAAATATCTATGTGTTCAACTCGTAGGATAGTTCGTTTTTACTTTCAATTTCTTTCGAAGCAGACAAAATTTTCTTAAATTATGTAATAGAGTGCAGGCAGTAAAGTTTCTTTTAATTATAGATACCAAAAAGTCCATTTCCATTTTAAAAGTTATGATAATATCAAGATTCACGGGAAATAAATTGGATGTCCTGCAAGCCTAAATCACGCATTTGTTATTTATGATCAACGTAACACTCAGAGGGGGAAATTTAGATTTTTGGTTGATGAAAAATAAAAATAAAAAGCATCCATGAAAATAATATTGAAACGTTGACAGATAACTATAAAAAATTTTACTTCGATTGCAAGGCAAAGTTTCCAAATATTCTATTCACTTCTCGATTCAGTTTGATTCAATATTCGTAATGAGCCAGCCTAAATTTCCACCTCTGCACCAAACTACAAGATATACAAACTTTTACACGCCCAGAAATGTTTCGAAATACCCCCTAAATACATATATTTTCAAAAGAAGTTTTGACAAAATAGTCCGTGTCTACTAAATGTTTATTTATGGTACTCTTCGAAACAGTCTACGCACAGGTTTACTGGTTCGTCTCCATCACTGCAGCCTTTGCATTTCAAGCGAGACTCGCTTGGTCTTCGCTGCTTTTTCCTGCGGCAGTTCCAGCATTTGCACTTCGTTGGCGTTCTCAAAGGCCAGTGCTGGTTTTCAGTGACAACGGGTTCATTGCTAACTCGTCTTTTTTTGCTGCAGAAGTTTCCTATCAGCTGCTTTGCGAGCGCCATGCGAAACTGAAGCATCGTGACTTTCTTGGTCTTGCCGTTTTTCGTTTGGTTTTGATGGTTTGGTGACTCATTCATTAGTACTAAAGAATTTGCTATAGCCAGGTCAAGCAGGTAATAGAAAATATACAACCACCACCTTTTTGACATCCTTCCTGTGCTGTATTCTGTTCGACTTTGATCACATCGATCTACGCCGTTCATCTTCTGGTTGTACATTTCGACTGGTTTTGGGCAAGGCACGTCTTTCTTGTCTCCATTTTTCTGCTTACGCTTCACGGAAGAATCAGGGGCATCGGGACTTGACGTAGTGCTGGCAATGAGGACTGGTTTCCTGGACTTCTTTTCGAGCCAAGCAAGACACACAATTCCAGTTGCTCCTTTTTGGAGAATGACACTATCGCCATCATTTTTTAGTTCAGTCTTGATAGTCTGCTTCAAATTTTCGCGAGCGTTTGTTTTTGTTTTTGGTCGAAGAGCCTGTGGTAGGCCTACCCTATTAGAACGAATTGTTCCACAGCCATAAATTCGTCTCTCCAAGAGCTCTTCAAGGAGTGAGATGCTGCTAAATATAGTTATCATAGTATACATGGTTGTACTGACCACGCAAACTTTCAGTCATCTGTAAAACAACTTTCTTTCCTAGGTCTTTCTCTCGTTCGCCATCGCTTGGTTTTCCGAGGTACGCCGAAAAGTCACAGCAATAACCGTTCTCAGCAGCACACAGTTGCCACATCTTGATGCCATACTTCGTGGGCTTGGCTGGCATATACTGTCGAATGCCTAGTTGTCCCCTGAACGCGATCATTGCTTCGTCAACAGACAGATCCCGAGGAGGAGTATAATTTTCCTTACATTTCGCTCTTACGATGTCGAGGATTGGGCGTATCAAAAACAGTCTGTCTTTTGGCTTTCCGTGCTCATCAAGTTCATTCATCGAACGATCGTTTGCGTGAATGTACTGACAAAGCTTGTCAAATCGATTCCTTGGCATAACTTTGGATGGGAAGAATCCCCCAAAAGCGAAGTCTTTGGCCCAGTACATCTTCATTTCTGGCAGACTAACGATGCTCATGAAAATCCTCAAGCCGAGGTACACTTTCATCTCCTCTGCGTCCGTCTCCTGCCACGATGCATCTATCTGACGGCGTTCCACTTGCTTTTGCATTGCATATAAATTCGTTTCCCTTGCCAAAATTTCATAGATTTCCTTGGGAAACGATAAATTAAAAAAATCTTCCTCTTTTGCTCCCTTTTCCATCACAACAGTCGGTCCTGGGTCGCCGATAGCATACGGCTGAATAACTTTTCTCGTCAAATTTCTTGTCCATGCTTGGGCTTCCTCCACTCTTTCTTCGTCTTCGTCCTCATCCATATCGCTTTCTGCTTCCGACGAGACATCGCTAATTTCGATATCAGAATTTCTGTTTATGTTCAACTCTTCGTCTGTAAATCCAAAAAACTCTTCTTCGTCCGAACTTTCACCAAAAATAGCTGCGATCGAAGCATCCCTAGCCATAGCCATAGCGTAAACGTGAACCTGTCAACAAGTCCTAATCTAAAGATACCTGCTGACATTCAAACAGCCATAACTCCAGATTTTACTACCAACACCCTATTNATTTCATAGATTTCCTTGGGAAACGATAAATTAAAAAAATCTTCCTCTTTTGCTCCCTTTTCCATCACAACAGTCGGTCCTGGGTCGCCGATAGCATACGGCTGAATAACTTTTCTCGTCAAATTTCTTGTCCATGCTTGGGCTTCCTCCACTCTTTCTTCGTCTTCGTCCTCATCCATATCGCTTTCTGCTTCCGACGAGACATCGCTAATTTCGATATCAGAATTTCTGTTTATGTTCAACTCTTCGTCTGTAAATCCAAAAAACTCTTCTTCGTCCGAACTTTCACCAAAAATAGCTGCGATCGAAGCATCCCTAGCCATAGCCATAGCGTAAACGTGAACCTGTCAACAAGTCCTAATCTAAAGATACCTGCTGACATTCAAACAGCCATAACTCCAGATTTTACTACCAACACCCTATTAACATTTAGCACCATTAGATAGCTAATTTTTTAAGCTTTTCACACATTACTATTCTACTATTCAACTGTCAATGGTACGCAGGAGAATTACGTCATTTCTGCAGAACGACATATGTCGTCTATGGGGAAATGAGGCTTGTGCGGCTTACGACAATTGTCGCTTATGGGGAAATAAAACTGGTAAACAAAGACGACAAATGTCGTCTATGGGGGTGAATGAGTTAATAGAAGACATATATGTCATCTTCCTCTTTTTGTATGTTTTGGAAAAAATTCTCTTTGATCTTATGTTTGAATGTGTCGATATTGTTTGTTGATTTAATCTGTATTGCTTATAGTTATACATGTGTATGGAAAAAGGAGGATTCGACAAGTCATGATGATAGCAAAACAAAAGGAAACGCAAGTCTTCGCGTTCGCGCAAAGCTGCTCTAGGAAATGACCATTTCCTGGAAATCGTTAAAGGAATCTTTTTTGCACACGATGCTATATGCCTTTCCTGTTTAAGTAGCCTAAAAAGTATCTTGAAGTTTCGAGAAGTGGCAGCGTCCCGAATTTACAGAATTTTACTTGTTTTTTATTTAGCCCGGTAGCAGAAGGGGAGGGGAGGGGTTAGTACCACCAAACGAGGTAAGTTGTGAGACCAAGTAATTTTGATCAGTTGTGAGGCGTAGAATTCGAATGTCGATGTTCTTTTTATGCGAAAGGGTCTGTTTTTGAGATATGGGGGTAAATGCCCCCAAAACTGAAGGGAAATGTGTTATTGTTAAGACTTTCCATATGCCCCTTTGAAAGTTTATCTTTAGTTGTAGAACATTGATAATGGCCCCCATCAAGCATGTAACAGGTGTATTTGAGGTTTCGGATCATTCTGGGGTAACCCTGACCCCAAATAGGGACAACGAAGCAAGATGATTCAAAATTCACTAAAAATACCTCGCCATATCAATTTTGGGATGTAGAACCTGAATTTAGATGTTATTTTGATGGGAGAGGAACCGTTTTTGAAATATAGATGGGCTTATCATGGAACTTGCGCAAATATATTGGCTTCATTGCGTTAATATTGCTTGAATGGTACCAGAAATGAAATAACTTTTGCCTGGGCTGCAACGCACCTAAGACGCTGTTGTTGACTCCTTTGTCAATATATCTGTTCTGAGAGAAAAACGGACGCAAAAACAGACAGATTTTTCAGCACACTGAGGCCTTTCAAACTTACGTTATCATCAGAGTGTCTAACTGTGTAGCTAACTTTGACTAACTGCTCTACAGTTAGTCACACTCTGATGATAACGTAAGTTTGAAAGGCCTCAGTGTGCTGAAAAATCTGTCTGTTTTTTGCATCAGTTTTTCTCCTAGTACCTATTATTTAGTATATACTACAGTACCAAGTATCTGTTCTGGATACACTTCCTCTGTCCAATTTTATCGTCATATCTGGGAATCAACCTGATTGGCCTGGATCATCCAGCGATAAGGATTTGATGCATTTCGCCACATTTTTGCAACAATGTTTGCTGTCTGGCATGGTGGAAGGAGAGACAGGTCAATACCATTTTCATATTCTTTCAAGTTTCTAAAAGATATGCCTTTCATCACTTTGTTTGATGAATCTTGCTGCTTTCTTCCAAAACCTGTACATAAAAACGGTCCAATCCATCCAGCTCTGGTCATATATTATATATTGACTGTTCCCTGAACAACGAACAAGATAGGGGGTCTATTGTAATGTGGCGGTTAGGTGGATTCGGCAATATTTTGAATGCGGGATGCGGTTTGTGCAAGAAAATCAGTGCGGTATACGGTTTTTATATTGCTACGCGGTTACGGAAAATTGGAATTTAAACGAACAGTTGACAGTTTTTTCGCTTACTTCGAAGTCATGTTTACTGAATAACCGTTCTTATATATCAACTCTTCGCATAGCTGTAAAAGTACGGTCATCATAATGTGTAGATTCACATAAGTTTCCTTGGGATTTCTGCTTCATTCGCATGAAATAGCTATCCTAAAAAGAATAGTTATGGTACTAAAGGGCAACCCTCCAACATAGAGAAAAAATGCAAAACGAGGCTGACCGGAAATACTCTTCCTTCCCGCCCTTGCGCAAAATGGCGTCTGCGCTTCCCAGCCACGCCTGCGCAGCAGGGGGTTATTTTCCTCGTGGCCGCATGACCATTGGTCAAAGGAAATCACAAGAAAGGAATTTTCTCACAGGAAATTTTCAGTCATGAATAGCAAATTTGACGTTTCGATCCACTTCACAGGAAGAAAATGAAATTGAAATGCTCACAGGAATAAAAATATCTCACTCACATTGAAGAGATCTTAAATGAAACAAGTTTAGCAAATGTGCGTAGTTTTTGCAGTAAATCATGCACATTTTTCCTCAACTGTCTTCTATTTGCATGAAATAGTGATCCTAAACTGGAAACTGAATCAATTATTGTCACAAAACAGTAACACTGCAGTACAGGCATTGTGCAAATTTGCATGACAAGGATTCTCATGAATTCTTAAGAATTGCCAAGACCCTTTCACGTTATGATGAGAATTATTGAGCCAGATATGCAAAAGATAATGCTTTACAAGAGACTTGTTATCTTATTAAGAAACTAAAAATATTTGCAGAAATAAAAACCATGTTTAATGTGAGCAAGACCTGTACTATACTATTGTCTTTGGCATTCAATTTCATGTTTTGCAGATGCTGCCCCCTGTTTGGAAGACTGTCCGCGACTTTTGATCGTTTCAGCCCGAAGGCTAAAAACTAACTAACTAACTATGAATACAAACCTAATTTATACAGCATAGGTTCCAAATCTTTATCTCGGCGTCAAAAGGTGGGTGTAAAATTCAATGACCTATTTCTTCTGATTGAATGGCTTGAAAGAAACTTTAGATACTTATCTATAATTCTACCGTTGGACTTTTGAATATTTTTGGAAATTACAGCGTATCTTACATTTCAACTCATTTGAGGATGTGACGTCATCAAATTTCTAAATCATAAACGAGATGAGTGACAGACCTTTGCTTGATGCCATATTGTAGGCATTCATAAATTATGGTTTTCTTCGAAATTATTTCATGTTACGTCAAACAGTTTAGAAATCACGATGGTTTTAAGTTTTTTCAAAAATTTTTCTTGAATTCTTGAAAAAGAGGAAAAACACTCTAATTCTGAAAATATTGAAGATTTCAGAAAATTCCAACGGTAGAATTATAGAGAATTAGCTAAAGTTTCTTTGAAGTCATTCAGTTCAAAGAAATAGGTCACTCAATTTTACACCAGCCTTTTTAAAGATTTGGAACCTATGCTAATTTATACCGTTTTAATGACGTAAACAACTTCAAAATATTGTCACTAGTTTCATTGCCCATTACGCAAGGCATTAATAAATACTGTCCTCTAAAGACTCATTAACACTATCTATTAACCAACCATTGTCCAATTTAACGCAAAACAACTTTCTTGGCAAAAAACACCTTTTGTCCGATTTTAGGTAAACAACTTTAATTAAAAACAACTTTGCGTAAACAACTATTGTTTCTAAACGCGTAAACAGGTTTTTCGAAAAACAAGTATTGTCCCAAATGACAATTACAAAAATGAGCGTATCGATTGTTTGTCTTCTGAACCTCCTCCCCTTCCTTGACAGCTATGCATGTCAACTGAAAATCCTTCATCCTGTGATATCTGCAACGTCACATCAAGAAAACACATCCATCATAGCGAATGTCACCAGCAACCATTCAACAATTTTCCAAAAGGCATAGTTTTGTTACTGGTCTCTTCAATAATTTTTGTCCCATTTGTATTTGTGCCACTCTCACTTGTCCATCTTTTCCAGGAAATACTTTGATGACTTTGCAAGGGGCCAATGAGCTCTGGGACCATCATGCAGGATAACAATGAGAATATCTCCTACCTTCAAATTTCTCTTGTCTTTGTGCCATTTTGTCGTCGGATTTAGGCCTGGTAGCCATTCTTTTAACCAATGTTGCCAGAAATGCTTCACCAGTTCTTGAACACGTCGCCATCGTTTCCTTGGACTGAACGTTGTCTGGTCCACTGATTCTGGTGCAAACCTGCCTCCCATTTGGCCATGGAGAAAGTGATTTGGGGTCAAAGGCACGTCATCATCCACATTTGCTGTCTGGTATGTCAGCGGCCTTGAATTGAGCAACGATTCTGCTCCTGTGATGGCAGTCATCAACTCTTCATCGGACACATTTGCATCTGTCAGGATTCCTTTCAACGCACGTTTTGCTGCCTTGATCATAATTTCATGAGCTCCTCCAAAATGTGGTGACAAAGGAGGATTGAAATGCCATTTGATACCACGATTTGCAGCACTCTTGATCATGCGATTCTGGTCCAATCTTTTAACGAGCTCCTGTAGCGCCTTGTCAGCTGCGACGAAATTGCCACCATTGTCAGAAACAACTTCTTCAGGCTTCCCACGACGACTCACCATTCGATAAAAGGCATTCAAGAATGAATCAGTATCCAGGGCAAATGCCATTTCCAAGTGTACTGCTCTGGTAGCTAGGCATGTGAAAAGACAAAGATATCGTTTTTCTCTTCGCTTACCTCTCCCTTGCATGGTGATGAATGGTCCTCCATAATCCACAGCTACTCTTTCAAAGGCTCGCAATGACATTGCCAATCTAATGCTTGGTAGGGGTGCCATGATCTGACTGCATGCTCTCGCCTTTCGTCTTTTGCACCAGTTGCATTCGTTTTCCCATTCTCTTATCTCTTCTCTTGCTGAAATTATCCAAAAACGACTCGAAATAGCTGCCAATGTCTGATTTGTTCCACCTGCATGATGATCCTTTTCATGATAGAATTTCACGATCAGCTTTGTAACCCAGTTCTTCCTTGGTAGAATGATAGGATATCTTGCATCGTATGGCAGGAAGTCAGCATACCTCAATCTTCCATTACACCGTAGAAGTCCATCTTCATCGATTCGTGGCTGTAAAACAATCAATTTGCTGTCACTCTTCATTTGCTTTCCTTTCAATAGTTGCTGGTATTCGGTTGCAAATGCATCTTGCTGCACGTCTCGAATGATGTGAATTTCTGCATCTTTGATTTCTTCATGTGTCAATTCTCCATGAATCCTTTCTTCTTTTGCTGTTTGACAGTTGTCCAAGAAACGGCAAACCCATGCTACAAGTCTTGTAAGTCGAAGCCAGCTTGAAAAATGAGAAGGATCCAAATACCAAGAATTCTCCTTGCCCGCCTTCATCAGTTTATTCTCCACTGGTTCACCCGTCGTAGATTTCTTTTTGCTTACTGCATCAGCAAACAATGATTGCTTCTCTTCATGATTTTCTGTTACGGACTTCATCTTTGAGCGACCAGACTTCTTCTGCTCCGTTACTGCTTCCTTTGACATCTCAAATTGATTATTAGGCCATTCATCTTCAGCCATTTGCAAGAATTCTGGTCCTTTCCACCATTGCTCACTGCTTGCCAACGCAGATGCTACCATCCCTCTTGTCAAGTGATCAGCAGGATTATCCTTCGTGGGAACATATCTCCATTGCTCAGGGCTTGTCATGTTTTGAATCTCACCAACACGATTTGCAACAAATGGCTTGAAACATCTGCTATGTCCTCTGATCCACCAAAGTGTGTTCATGCTGTCGCAATAGAATTTGACTTGCTTCACTGACACTTGCAATGCATTCGCTACAGATACCGCCAATCGAAGTCCTGTGACTGCTCCCATTAGTTCCATCCTTGGAATGCTCATAGCTGCCAGTGGTGCAACACGTGACTTTGCTGCGACAATAGTGGTAGTAGCTGCATGATCAACGTAGATGTATCTCGCATAAACAACAGCTCCATAACCTTCTTCTGATGCATCACTGAAAACGTGTAATTGCATTGATTGAACATCTTTATGCTTGCCAGTGTGAAGACATCTTGGCACTGAAAGATTTGACAACTCGTGAAGGTCACTGTACCAACTCTGAATCTTTGACTTGACTTCGCCATCGAGCTCATCATCCCAATTGAAACCTTGTCGCCAGATTTCCTGCATTACCACTTTTGCTCTAACGATGAATGGTGCCAAGAAACCAAGAGGGTCAAACAATGTTGCAATAGTTCTCAGAAACGATCTCTTCGTGATGATTTGATTTTCTTCAGGTGGGCTTGAGTGAAAACTGAAAATGTCCTCCTTTGCTCGCCAAAGAATTCCCAGGGTCTTTACAGTTGGAAGCTCTCCACTGTCCAAGTCAATTTCAGATGCTCTGTCTTCTACTGGGATTGCAGAGAGAACTTCTGGAGAATTAGAGAGCCACTTTCTTGCATGCATGCCTGCCTTGTTCCATAGAGCTGCAAGCTGATGATACAGTTGGATTCCCTTTTCGTCATCTTGTACTGAATCCATGCTGTCATCCATGTAGGTTGACTTGAGTGCAGTTTCTGAAGCCATCGGATATTCTGATCTGTACAACTGAGCATGCTTTTGAATCACAAACTGTGCTTGAAACGGTGAACTTGTTATACCAAACACCACTCGGCTGAATTCATACTCCTCTGGATCTCTGTCCTGGTCACATCTTCTCCAAAGAAATCGATGATACACACGGTCAGCTTCTGGAATCTGAATCCTCAAATACATCTCAGCAATGTCACAGACAACAGCGACGGGATGACATCTGAAGCGTAGCAAAACATCAAACAATTCTCGTTGCAGTTTCGGGCCTGAATGTATCATGTCATTCAAGGATGTCCCTTCATACTTTGCTGAAGCATCAAAGACGATTCTGGTCTTGGTGGTCGCTTTGTTGGGCTTCAAGATAGCAAAATGAGGAAGATACCACTTGCTGTCAGGTTGCTTCTCAGAGACTGGAACCTTTCGTATGTATCCTTTGTCCAAATATTGATCAATGACTTCATCGTATGCCTTCATCACATCTGGGTTCTTGAGCAAACGTTTCTCGGTGTTCTGAAGTCTTTTCATCGCCATTTTGTGATTGTTCACCATTCTATGACTGTCTTCTTTCCATGGTACTCCAACTTCATATCGACCATCAACGAATCTGAAAGAATTATCAGCTTTTTCCAATGCAGCCTTCTCATCAGGATCCACCACTGTTGTCTGGGTGAACGTCCCAGCTGAGTCGATATCCCAAAACTTCTTCATTGTTGAGTTGATTTCATCGACATCAAATCTGCTTGTTGTAAAGAGAGTCGTCATGCTGAAATTCGTATGAGCATCAGGGATGTTCTTGCCTTCTGGACATCCTACGCATGTCCACCCCAATGGTGTTCGTCTGTCAATGGGCTCCCCTTCTTGTCCCCTGGCTTCTTCGTAAGAATGGTGCAGGTCAAGGTAATCAATACCAATCAGCAAATCCACGATAGGTCTCAAACCTGTGTCTGGAAAATCGATGTGCTTCAAATGAGGCCATTTATCTGCATGTTGTGACCATTGGATGACCTTCATGTTTCCAGTTACTCTCTTTGCAGTAAGTGCTTTCACTCTGATGTCAACATCGCCACTTACACTTTCAAGTCCAAACTCGACAGGCATGGTTTGAAAAGACTTGCAATCCCCATTCAAAACATTGACATTTATTGTTTCAAAGGTACCATTGAGACCAAGTTCTGCTGCAACATCTTCATTCACATACGTTTGAGTGCTGGNGGATGTTCTTGCCTTCTGGACATCCTACGCATGTCCACCCCAATGGTGTTCGTCTGTCAATGGGCTCCCCTTCTTGTCCCCTGGCTTCTTCGTAAGAATGGTGCAGGTCAAGGTAATCAATACCAATCAGCAAATCCACGATAGGTCTCAAACCTGTGTCTGGAAAATCGATGTGCTTCAAATGAGGCCATTTATCTGCATGTTGTGACCATTGGATGACCTTCATGTTTCCAGTTACTCTCTTTGCAGTAAGTGCTTTCACTCTGATGTCAACATCGCCACTTACACTTTCAAGTCCAAACTCGACAGGCATGGTTTGAAAAGACTTGCAATCCCCATTCAAAACATTGACATTTATTGTTTCAAAGGTACCATTAAGACCAAGTTCTGCTGCAACATCTTCATTCACATACGTTTGAGTGCTGGCATCATCCAGAAGTGCGTTCACTTTCAATCTTCGACAGCCATTTTTCAAAATAACCGGAATTTTTCTCAATGCTGTTGCTCCTTTGACATCTGATTTTGAGCACAACATCGTTGTTTGTGTTGCAAAATTCCTCTGTAAATGCTCCCCCTCCGTGGCTGACGATGACAACTGTTGCTGACTGCTACTGCTGACTGATTGTTGATTGGAAGCTTCTGGTGTCCTTGTTTCATCGCTGGTTTGCTTGCCAGTGATCCTGTTACCCATGCTATGTAGCAACTTGTTGTGTGTTTCCTGACATCCACGAATATCACACACTCTACTTCGAGTACATTGATTACCACTGTGGTCATCACCAAGGCAACGAAAACACAATTTGAATTGCTTTGCCACACTCCATCGCTGTCGAATGTCCATGTTTCGAAAAGCATCACATGCCCATACACCATGTCTACCATTGCACACTTTGCACAGTCGNGCTGACTGCTACTGCTGACTGATTGTTGATTGGAAGCTTCTGGTGTCCTTGTTTCATCGCTGGTTTGCTTGCCAGTGATCCTGTTACCCATGCTATGTAGCAACTTGTTGTGTGTTTCCTGACATCCACGAATATCACACACTCTACTTCGAGTACATTGATTACCACTGTGGTCATCACCAAGGCAACGAAAACACAATTTGAATTGCTTTGCCACACTCCATCGCTGTCGAATGTCCATGTTTCGAAAAGCATCACATGCCCATACACCATGTCTACCATTGCACACTTTGCACAGTCGCTGCTTACCATAATTTCCACCAGTGACACCTGACTTACCCGCTTGAAAACGATTCACTTGTTGTCTATCTTCAGTAGCACCAAAGAATGTGGTTTTCTTCTCTCCTGCAAAGTTCCTTGATCCACTATTTCTCCTTTCGCTTGATACACCATGCACTGTCTCTCTTGCAACTGTGTAGAATTCAGATTCTCTAATCACCCACATCTTCAGTGTTTCAACGCATTCTCTTCTTCGATTCTCAAAGATCCATCGATTGTACTGGGTCAGCAGCGTTTCTGGAAGTTTCTTCAGTAGCTTGATGTAGAGAGATCCATTTCCCAATTCGTCGTGACGTCCACTCTCCAGTAGATTCACCACCAGAACATCAAGTAGATCTGCAAACTTCTATATGTCTTTTGAACATCCATCTCTACTGGTTTGAAATTATCCATGTCCTCCAAGTGAATTGCGATTTCCCTCCTCTTGCCACCAAATTTTCGCTCTAATCTGTCCTTTGCAGCTTCATATGCAGCTCCAGAAAAGCCAAGATTCTCNGTGGTTTTCTTCTCTCCTGCAAAGTTCCTTGATCCACTATTTCTCCTTTCGCTTGATACACCATGCACTGTCTCTCTTGCAACTGTGTAGAATTCAGATTCTCTAATCACCCACATCTTCAGTGTTTCAACGCATTCTCTTCTTCGATTCTCAAAGATCCATCGATTGTACTGGGTCAGCAGCGTTTCTGGAAGTTTCTTCAGTAGCTTGATGTAGAGAGATCCATTTCCCAATTCGTCGTGACGTCCACTCTCCAGTAGATTCACCACCAGAACATCAAGTAGATCTGCAAACTTCTCTATGTCTCTTGAACATCTATCTCTCACTGGTTTGAAATTATCCAAGTCGTCCAAGTGAATTGCGATTTCCCTCCTCTTGCCACCAAATTTTCACCCTAATCTGTCCTTTGCGGCTTCATATGCAGCTCCAGAAAAGCCAAGATTCTCGATCGCTTCCAGTGCAACGCCAGATAGATACTGCCTCAACTGCAGCAGCTTGTATTCAGGAGTCGCAGGAGCTCTGTCAATGCAGGCCAGACATGCAGCTTTCCAGTTCTCATACTTTCGCTTGTCACCAGAGAAAACGGGAATTGCAACACGCTGCAGCTGTCTCCACATGTCCTGACCAAGTGACTCTTCGTGTGAATATCGCTCAGATCGTCTGTGATCACCACCAAATCTGACTGACTGTTGCAGTTGCTGTGAATGTTCCTCCGGGGTCATTGGAAACTGACTTCTTTTCGCGCCAACACCAGCATTGGTTGACTTGTGCTGAAGCTCTTCTTGTCGCTCAGAATTATTGTGAAATTGAGAGAAT